>CAESWR010002566.1:526657-540972 GCA_903171835.1 Mullus surmuletus | reverse complement strand
AACAACCTTTGTGAAATAGGAAAAAAGACTAATACAGCTCTCCTGTGGCAGATTCAGAGTGATGTACAGTACTCTGCTTTAGCACGGTATCTCACTTGAGGTGCCGCAACAAATGTCGAGTTCCCTGCTTGTTTTTACGCGTTGCAGTACTTGCAGTACATCAAATTGTCCTAGAAAATGCGGCAGGAAAACGTCTTCAGCCATTGAGGGTTGAACTTTCCTACCGTCGGTGGAGGACCTACTGGTTTGGCCGCTGGAGGCTTCACTTACGGATAAATTAGAATTCTAATCGATGTGCGTGATTCCACACATGCGTCCGCCGTCCTGCTCCGCGCTGCGGCTCAGCTGGGGGTCAGGAGCTGTTGCTCGGCCATTAAATACATTTTACAATTCGCACACATCTATTTTTTGGTCGCAAATGCGAGTGAAAGGGTCGCACTGTCGAGCCCTGCCGCACGCTGGTTTGTTTTTCCTGAACATAGAAAGCTGCCCCGCCATTGGTTAAGAGCGGCTATTGGCCCGCTCCCATTGGCCCGGAGCGAGCCAATAGCGATAGCAGTGAGTGTCGGGCGAGAGAAGACACAAGGCGCTGCGTTCAAAGGTCCATACTAGTATCGGTAAATGGCATTGGCCGATACTAGTATCGGTATCGGTACAACACTAATATATATGTATATATACATATACACATACACATATGTGTGTGTGTGGGTATTGTCCAAATATTTTATCTGAGTACAAACAAGCCAGTGAAGGCTGCAGGAAACGCAAACATCTCCTGCGCAGCTGCCCACAAGCCCGCTGCCGAAGCTGGAGGAGAGAACGCCACGCTGATTTGATTAGCCAGACCTCCGAGTCTTTAAAGTCTCCTGGAAATGTCAGCAGAATCATCAAAGCGGCCGTCTCCTTCATAAAGCCGTGATCAAAGCATTCCCGACATACTGCGCCTCCATACTGTTCGCTCACGGCCACAATGTCCACATCTGCACAACATTATTGCTTTTATGGGAGTTTTATAAGTGGAGACAGACCAAAAAACGGGGGAGACAAGTGACATTTCCCCCTTGTGGCTGCACCATCGGCCCACCAACTCCGCTGTGTCACATGCACTTTCTCTGTGCGTTTACCACCTCTGCATGGAGCAGGCTTTGTCTCATGCTGCCTCAAGGACAAACACTAAAAAGAGGAAAGTAAATGAAACCACTTCTTTTATAACATTGACATTGGGTGTTAATGCAGTCTGTGTAGATTTAAGCTCTTTTTTCTGAAAAAGTACACAGAACACTCCATATTGGAGCAGTACGTTCATGTGGATGTTGAGACAGACCCCAGGGACCCTCTTGGGAATGTGAAATATTGCTACTTTTTTGGTGCCTGCTTCCTCTGGGTTCCAAAGAAAAGGAGTCGGGTACTTTCGGGTACTAAAAGGTGACGTAGACACATTGCAGACACTGATTGGTTCACAAAATTGTCAAAGCGTCATCAACAGTAGCTACACACGGATTAAACGGAGCAGCTCTTGTCTTCTTTTTTCCTTGTGTCATTTGTTATAATGGCAATTAAAAAAGGGGCATGCCGTGCTTTGAAGAGATACAAACCTTCCTCACGTTGCCCGCCGGCGAAAATGCGACTGCATACAGAAAGACCGGAAAGAGCGAAAATGGGACCGCTCTATGTGGTCGCATTTTCTCTGAAAGCTGAGTGTTCACGGCTACAGTTGGACATCCATGCAGTGCCTTGAAAAGTAGGAAAAAAAACATCAAACTTAAGAGCGACTACCGCTCAAGGACCACAACACCCGGAGTTGGGCGAGCTGCTAAACTGACGTCACAGGAGTGTCGTGCGTCATCCTGGGGCTGCTGTTTTAGCAGCGGAAACGCTCCCCCAAAAAGTACCGGCTCCCAAAAGCGAGTCGAGCCGAACCGAGTAGAGCCGATACCGTCAGTGGAAGCCAGCATTTGATCCTGGTGAGTTGATTCAGAATATACTAGGTGGGAAGAGGTGGAGGAGGACAAAGACAAAGCTGTTTACTCCGCTAGTATCACAGCAGGAACCTGCGAGCCATTCATGTCTACAAAGTCACGTAATTGCGCACACATACAACCTCTTGCAAACAATACGCTTTTCTGTGCAAAAATCGACTCCTCCTCGCTCGCAGTGCAGCACCTCAGGCCAACTTCAGCACATCAAAGAAGTTCCCCAGCTCTCGCCAACAACACCCCTTCTGCAAGCAGCTCGCGTCAACTGCTGCTGGCTCCGCCCACCGCTGGGAGGTCCAGCTTCGTCCGGGACAGTCGAGACCCAACTCCACTGCATCTTTCTCATATATCCCCTCCCCCCTCCGAGATCCAAGATGACTCATAAATTGCCGCCACATCTGATAGTTAAAAAGCCACTTCTCCACATAGTTGTGCAGATGACGTTCCTGTGGAGGCTCTCGCTTCCTCCCGGCAGGCATGTCTGGCACTTTCAAGTCAGTCTGCACGTGTCTGGGCCGCGGCAGCGGCCTGGTTTCTCGATTGAGAGAAAACTATGTGCAAAAATGTGAAGTTGAAGGTCTCGCTGGTGTTGATGTTTCTGCACACTGTCCGCTGCTGAAGAACCATGTCAGAAAACTGGCGGGGGCGTTTAGGGCGGATTGTTTTGTCTGGAAGTGTATGTTTCTGCCTCACGTCTTTACCCATGTGTGGCGTCATGCAGATCCAGGAGCAGGCTGTGATTTCTCTCCACCCTGTCGCTGAATGGAATCATGATCGCTGCTCCCAGGTGCCGAACTCAGTAATCAGACAAATGAGTTGGCTCCTGTCGTGGCAGTGATTGCAGGGGCTGCCATTGTCATCGGTAGCACGCATATTTCCAATCACAGCGCTGCATTTTTCTGTGGCCTCACGCTGCATGGCGTGAGACGAATAAAATGTGTTTCAAAAGAAATAATCTGTTGGTGACAATTTCTTTGGTCGGATCAGTCAGGACACATTTAAAAACCAAGCAGGAGCATGCCCATGAGTAGTGCCAATTTAATGTTTTTACAATCAGAATGCATTTATTGTCATTGCAAAAAGATATGCAATGAAATTTGCGAGTACTTCTACTATTTAGTGCTGGTTAAAAGACTTTAAAAAAGGAATGACAACAGAGACATCAACACAGACATACCGTTCAGAATAAAATGATAAATAAGTTAATAATAAAATAGCAGCCATGTATTCAAAGGGGAATACGAATTTAGCTGCGGCAGAACTAAACATGTGGAGCAGAACAAAGAATAATACTGGATTGCAACAAAGATGAACGAAGCATGATGGAGGAGGTACAAATAAAGCAGAACATTTATGTTTTATTATAAAATGATCAGCTATTTAATCTTAATATTACATGTGCTTATCTTATGGCGAGCTAATTCTGAAAGTCTCAGCCACGTGGTCAGGTCACGTGGAAGCATACGCCATACAGCGCCGTTTTCTCTGTCCATCTGTCTTTAGTGGGTCTGACATCTAAAATCGCCTTGCGACATATGGAGCTGCTTATTTTTCATCACTGAGATAAAAAGCTCGATGACTCGCTCATCTCCACATCACACACACAGCACAGCTTAAGATCAGCGGAGGCTGTGGTGGGTCTACCCAGGGCTGTAAAGTACAATTAAAAAAAAAAAACACACATCCCTGCAGCCACCACACAAACACGATGAAGGAGCTGCTATGCGCTAATTTGGATGCCAGATTGAACGAGAGCAAGAAAACTGCAAGCAGAAAAGCTTTTCAAACTATGATTACCGGTAAATGTATTACAATGCACAACAAGACTTAGCTGAGGATGGACTGTGCATCATTCAGATGTAATACAAATGGAATGCGGACTGGCACTCCACGAGCACCACAGCCGGGAAGTCTCCCGAAAGTCCTGAGAAACAGCTTCTGTTTTTCCCAGAAACATTTGGATCCCTCATTTTCCACCGTAACGGCGAATCAGATGGCGTGGCAAGAAATAGCAGGCAAAGGGTGTGCGGAGGCGAGGCCTGGTTGGAGCGCAATGATGTCTTCGTTCTGGGCGTCTATTTGGTTCTAAGGCTTGTCATGAGCAGCTCGTCTGGGGTCAGTTTGGAATCGGATACAGTTTCTGTGATGTCTGTGACCACTCGACTCGACACAGACTACAGCCATTAACCCAGACTGGGGCTCGCCATGCGTGAAGGCTCCTCCCTCCTGGCTGGCAAACACACGACATCTTCTTTCATAAACCATCAGATTAATATCCTCGGCTGATTACACTGCGGGGCGGCGAGACCACACACACACACACAGTGGAAGTCAGTGACATGTTAGAGTACAGTAAACCGCTCAGGCGTGGACACACACTGATGTAATGAGGCTCGCCGTGCGTATGTCTGTGTGAGCGTGCACGCTAATAGATTGAAGAATGAATCATTCCAAGGGTGACCTGATTCTTGGGGGAAGTTTTGAGCATGTGTACATGTTTTGGGCTTAATGGTGCGTGAGATTACGACTTCATTAGCATCTCCTAAAGAAACGGCACATTACAGGATGATGATCATATGTGTCTCTCACACAACGGGAACAAAGTCCATCAATTAATGCAACAGTGTGAAACTGTTTTTACCATAAATAGTCAAATGGTTCGACATCACAAACCACCATGTGTGTCTTTAGTTCCAATCATCTCCTGGCATTTCTTCAAATTTCGGTAAAACAGGAAATTCATTATCTGAAACATATGTTCACCTTTATGCAGATTATTGCTTAAGCTTTTCAAAATGTTATTGTGCACCAACATCTTGCATCTGCCTTTCTTGGCAGCAGAGGCAATGGTTGGTCAGAATAGTTGCATCGTGTTGTTTTAAGTGACAAGCCTCCCTGATCTGTATTTAATTTGTATCTCCTTTTTAACTGTGATATAAAAGGATAAATATCCTGGGTTGAATTAAGAAAGATGTTTTAACTGCAAAGCCCATCTTCTAACTCAAGGCTTACCGGTTCGATCCACTGGCCTGGCGAGATTGTCCTTGAACAATGACACTGAATGCCCCTAATTGCTCCTGATGTGCAGGTTGGCAGCCTGCATGGCAGCCTCTGTCATCAGTGTATGAATGTGAGTGTGAGTAAAGTGCTTTGAGGACCTCTCAGGTTAAAAAAAGCTCTATATGAAAATATTCCATTAACTATTTCTGTGAAAGAGCTGTAAAGTACAAAAAAAATCAGCAGGTCTTCTAGCCCAAACGTCATGCTCCGCTCAGCATGCTGGTCGACATGGATTTTGTGCCCAAACGCCCATAAAAGCCCAAAACAACGGCCCCCTACTCGCTTCATCAGTCCAATGCACATTTGTCGCATTCATTTCAAACTCACATGAACCCAGAACACGTCTGAGGCTTCTCGTGTGTTCAAGGACAGCGTGCACACTGACCACGGCGAGAAAATTTGAAGCTTGATGAGGCAGCAACCTTCGGAACGTCTTAGCAGCAGCAACTGAAAGCGATGTGATTTGGTTCTGCTTGCAAACACACGTGGGCTAAGGAATCAGTGTGAGCATTTTAATGCAACACACACACTTCATAGATGCCTAGATAGCGTCACATAGTTCCTCCGACACTGGAGACTTGCTGTCATCAGCCGAAGATAAAGGTTCATTTTACTCATCAAGATTTCAGTTGACCATTTGAAAACGATATATGTAGAATTCTTTATTCATATATGTATACATATACAGAAATGTACTACATGTATATGTATACAAAGTAAAGAATGCTTCTACTAATTCCTATTAAATACTGTATATTCCAGATTATTCAAGTAAAATTCAGATCAGTCACAGATGGCTCATGTTTATGTTAATTGGTTTGTAAATATGTGTTCCAATTTAAGGGCAATAAACATTGAAAAAAAGATTTTCAGATGAAAAAGCATTTATCTGTCCTTAATTTGCAGTCACGGTGACTCATCATGGAGGAAATCCCTCAGACTGCAGTGCTGCGTTTGTCCGACAGTAAATGTCACTGCTCTGCTGATTGAATGCACGTCGACACTGGTGACTGTTGGGCGGTGAGCTGCAGGGTGATGGTGGTGGTGGAGGAGGGTGGGGGCAGAGACCCAGTGACCTGGACTCGTCACACACCTCCAGCGCTACAGGAGCCACCGGCCAAACCAGAAGCGAGTCAGGCTCTTCCTTTTTCATCGTTGTCCGACCTCTCCTCTTCCTTTGTGTGCAGAATCCAGCTGGATTGGCCAGCGATTGTGCAAAGGCTATCGGTGCTCCGGGAGGTTTTCATGAGAGTAGAGAGGATGTTCAGCAGCGCGTAACCCGGGCCTCTGCTGCTCAGTGCTCGGAGAATTTCAGGATGGATAACCCAAATTATTTATAGCTGTAAAAATCAGAATTTCCCAACATGGAGTCCAACAGCGATACTGAAGGCCTGTGAAAAAATGTGAGCGCAGCCATCCTGGGGTTCACTCAGCAGGTGTACTTCAATGAATTCACATGTTTTTTAAAAAAGGGTAATAATAATATTAGTAATATCTAATGGGTTTTTTGAACAGTAGAGAATCTGCCACCTTTAAAGCGCTGGTTGGTGTCGAAGATGACAGGTCGCTACAGATCAGCGTCTCATAGGGGCCCGTTTGAACTCATTGATGTTTCAGTCAAGGACACCGAAGACCGCCTGTGAAACCGCTGATTCTGGAAACCAGCTTTGCCTCACTAGAAAAAAATTCCTATGGAAAAAACACATCTCTGATGGCTTTACTGTCGTCATGGAAATGAACACCATCTACAGGATGTTGACGGTACCATGTGACCAGTAACAGGTGGCAGCCTCGTTTCTATTCTTGGAGTGTTCTCGCTATTTGGGTCTGCTTCTCCAACCTAAAGACCCAGTTTCCAATCAACTGTCCATTTGGGTCCAGTTGGTTTTACCTCCCCCGTTACATTTTAACATTTGCAGACTGAGGAGTTTCATTGGGGCTCTAACGAACCCTTTTCCCAAATCAAATCATCGGGCAAGTCCTTAAAGCAGCAACTGGAATTCACATCTGCAAATGGGGGCTTTTCCCTCTTAAACGCTTTCATGTGGAAGGATTTATGCCGTGTGTGATGTTCAGTAATGGTCAAATCCTGCCTCTCATTTCACTATTGTTAATTTCTAGCCCTTACAAATTCTGAGCGTTCTTTGGGCTGCTGCTTTATGTTGCAACCTTTAGTGACCCATCGAAGGCTTTGCAAGTCCTTTCACATATTTCAAAAGCTCCAAAAGGCACCAACATCTGGAGTATAGGAGCGATGATTTGAGCGTGTGGGTGATGTCTATACAGAGCCCAAAAGAACCAGTTTCATCAGCTGTCCGCCTGCTTTTGAAACCCCATTATTTTGAACCGATAATTACGCCCTCTCTCAGCTGTGCAGACTCTCCACTACACACAAAGATCGGCGCAATTTGCAATCACGTCTGGTGGTTTGCCGCCCAGGTGGGTACATCAGCCAGAATTTGAACGAGGTCAAATGCATATAGCGGAGAGCTGACAGCCAAAAAGCAGAGCTATAGCGCGGAAAGCCCCCATCCCCTCCTCCTGGCAGCGTCGTGTCCGGCAGGCAGGGCTCCCACACAACAGACGGGACTCCCAGCACACAGCCTGCAGGGTGGAGCTGTCTCGCTGCGAGGAGACGCTGCCAGCAGCACCAGAGTCCAACTGCTGCGTCGCACAGGGGAGAACTGATACCCAACGCTGCTGTTTTCCCATTTTTGTGGAAAGGAAGAAAATTAGTGGGATGCCATGTTGTTTGGGGGGGGGTGGGGGGGGAGCCTGAAGGCTTAGATGAGGTCTTGGGAATGGAGGGGGCCGGCGCACCGCCTGAAAGGAAATAGAAAATGCAGCGCACTATCATTTCCGCAGGGAAATTCGGTTTCCCTTCTACCCACCTTCTGTCTTCTCAAAAGGATCTTGGAAACAGCAAATGTGTTTTCTCTGTAAAATGTCAGCGGTGGATGCTACAAAAATGTATTATTCACAGCTAATGAGGGAATCCTCGCCGGAAAGTACCAGAGCAGCACACAGTAAAGGAGCAGAGCCCGTTGCTGGGTCCAGCCGGTTCAAATATGGATCTCAGAGGGCGAAAATCTTCTGTATGGAGTGTTTATTTGAGTCAATCAATACCTGCTCTCAAGGTTCACCTAATAAGCAGCTGGAGGGCTCATTCTCTGCAAGAGTGTGTGGAAAACGTAAAATAGTGACATAGAAGTGTGTTGCAGTTTCACCTTGGGAATGAATTCAGCTGGATATGAGTTTTCTCACTGAATCCCCCGAATAGAGAGATTTGGACGACCATCACATATCAGCCACCAATATCTGTTTCTTTATTCTATTTTCTATTTCTATCTTGTTCCCTTGTCAAGGGAAGTGTTGCTATAATAATGTATTAATACTCTAATAATGTTCTAAAAAATAAGAAAGGGGGCTACATAAGAATCTTCATCCAACTTAAAGAAAATCAGATGCATACAAATCATTGAATTATAATACATTGAATAATGATAAAAAAGAAAGTTTTTTTTAAATGATGTATCCGTTTTTTTTTTAAATATATATATGTATTTTGCATTTGGAGACATTGGAGCCTTCTTTTATGCTCTTTTTCTGCTGTTGCAAAAATGCGATGCCCCCATTCCCAAACAAAGGAATATCCTTTTAGCGTTGTTACAATATGTATATTCATTGTTTTTTTTTTTATTGTGCCTTGCCAATCATATTAAACATTAACGTAACGTAACATTAATTATATGCAAAACGATATATATATATACATATATATGGTCAACTTTATTTATATATATATTTATGTATATATAAATATATATGTATATATATAAATAAAGTTGACCATTAAATAATACAGCAGCATCAAACGGTGCTGCTGTTATATTATTGTTTGTGTGCAAACCAAAGGGGGGCGCCGTGGTGCGTCCCTGTGTGTGTGTGTGTGTGTGTGTGTGGGCTCGCAGGAGGACGAGCTTCCTCCACTGTTATTGGCTCCTCCGACCTTATAAGAAGGAGCCAATGGCCCGCACCGGCTCAGAGCAGGCGGAGACGCTGAGGGAGACACGCAGAGCGGCCGGTCAGCAGCAGCAGCAGCACCAGCACCAGCAGCAGCAGCACACCGGGACGGCTTTTTATTCCACCCCGCCGGAAATCAATGAAGGAGAGACGGCCGTGCCAGAAGCTGAAAGCCGGCATGGATCCCAGCCAGAGCGTCAAGTGTAAGATCGTGGTGGTGGGAGACAGCCAGTGCGGGAAGACCGCGCTGCTTCACGTGTTCGCCAAGGACTGCTTCCCCGAGGTGAGAGACCCCCCACCCCTCCTCCTCCTCCTCTCCGCGGCGGTGGGTGCGGGCTGTTCCATCCTAACGTGTGTGTATGTGTGTGTGTGTGTGTGTAGAGCTACGTCCCCACCGTGTTCGAGAACTACACCGCCAGTTTCGAGATCGACACGCAGAGGATCGAGCTCAGCCTGTGGGACACCTCAGGTAAGATGCCCCAACGATTGCGGTGCGCTGCCGGGACATGTCTCTCAATCTCTCTCTCTCTCTCTCACACACACACACACTCACACACGCATTATCCCCGTGTGATCCCCTGGATGATCCCAGCTGCTGCTTATTTTTCCATGTTCCTTTTTTTTGGATTTGGTGTAGATGCACGTTTTGGGGGGTTTTCTGCTGCATTGTTGGTTCTTCTTGGGTGGAGTCCCAGCTGTGAATTTTCCTGTTGGGGGGGGTGAGGGGTGAGGGGTGAGGGGTGAGGCAAGATCCAGGTGGCAGGTGATCCAACACCCCCCCGCACCCCCCAGTTATCATCAGATTTGTAATTTTGTCATGTTAATTCTGGAGCCTCTGGCCTGATGAAACAGTTTGGTGGGTTTGAGGAAACAAACACACATTGCAGCAGGTTTTTCCCTTGAAATCCTTCAAATCACAAGACTTTTCAAAAAAGAAAAAAAGAAAAAGAATCTGTGACCCATTTCGATCGACAAAGCCGAGTTAATCCTTCCTCAGAGGCGCTGCTCCCAGCACTCCTCGTAAGCCGGGCCTCACCTTCTTTCTTTCTTTTTTTTAATACCTCAATGAAGACCCAGAAATTCAACAACGGTTGGATTGTGAAATAGACACAGCAAACAGGAAGATCCGGGCAAGATGAATCCAGCTGTTGTTTGCACATCTGGAGATTAAAATCTCATAGTCCGCCCACTTTTCTCTCTTTGGGGGGGAAAAAAAAAAGAAAAAAGTTAGGTCTTGCAACATGCTCCTCCGGTTTTTATCGCTGGCTGGTTGGACTTTGTGTTCGGGGTCTGTACCAGCTGCCAACCCCCCACTCCGTGTATGTGTGTGTGTGTGTGTGCGCGCGCTTTCGTGAATGTGTAAACAAACCCACTTCCCCATCCATCACTGCCTCGCGGTGAATAGCACAGCAGTCATGCAGGCAGGCGCGAGTGTGTCGTATGTTGCATGTGTTGTGAGCTTGTGAGCATGTGTTCTGTGTGCGTGCGTGTGTGTGTGTGTGTATGTTTGGAGGAAGAGGAGGGGTGGGGGACAGCCAGCTGTTGCTCATCTCCGGCCCGGAATTCCAGACCAAGAGCCCCTTTTCAGAAACCTTTCCTGAAAAGGAGCAGGGCTGTTCAGGCGCGGAGCGTGTCGGGCTCGGAAGCAGCGCTCTGACTCGGCAGAGGTGATGGAAAAGGCGTCTGCGGAGTAATCCGTCTCCGATTCTACATTCCTTCGCCCTGCAGCATGTGTTTATTGTGAAAGGCACAGAAATGAAAGCCGGCTCGAGTGAGAATTTTGTTTTATTGCACAGTGTTGGCCGGCAGCCTGGAGCCATTTTTCTTTTTCTCTCTGCTCCATAAAACTGTGTGTGTGCGTGTGTGTACGTGGTTCCTATTAGATCAGTGAGATGGAGCCAGGCCCTGCTTCAATCCAAACCCCCACCTAGTGTGCGTACACACACACACACACACACAGTCATCCTCCAGTGTCTGATTGATGCAGCTTTGCACAGACGCCCGTTGGCTGTGGCCCGATCCAATCGATCCCTCATCTCCCGAGGTGTGCTGCTATGACCCCGGTGTGCCCTCGGACAAAGACCAGGATGCAGAATCACCCCGCCCCCCACCCTCTTCAATGCTCAAACACACACCTCCACACACCCTGCCTTTGTTCTGCGGTGATGAGTGGCCTAATGAGCAGCTTGCTGAGTGTTTGAAAGGGAGGGTGATGGGAAGGATTCGGGTCATTGAGGTAAATGCCTGATAGTTGCTTCCATTTGCCCGCCCCATCCCCTCAGGGTGGGTCCACCGACGCAGCCCACTGATGCTCCTCACTTCCCTCAGCTGCAGAGGGAGCGGTTTGCTGCCTTAGTGTTTTGATGCTGCGTGTCAGCAAGTGCATACGCACAGAAATCGGACTACGCGTCTGGCTCGATTGGCGTGCATGATTTATGCAAACCGCCAAGCCGCGTGTGTAGTCGGAATAAGGCTGGGGTCAAGACTCCCCCGTTAGGTGGTGATAAGCACTGTTGTATTTTGTTGTTCTTGGGCCACCCCAGTTGACCTTTGACATCACACCACAACAAAGCCTGAAGTTAGCCGGCCAGGAAATTTACGAGTTTACGTGTCACTACTTGGCATACTGTTTTTATCTTTTTCTTTGAGCGCCTTAGAGCCACGATGAGCACCAAGTTATTGCTGGTGAACGCCGAGAAGGTATATTGCGACGGGACGAAGGTAGCTCCAACTCGTCAGGTTCCTCCGGCATGCGAGGAATCCCCTCCCCGGCCAGTTGCTCGGCCACTTTTTTAAATAAATCATTTCTGGTTTTGTGGCCGTCAGTGAATTTAAGGATGTTCATCTCTTTAAGATGATGAAGTATCGCTTCGGTCTCCGCATCTTTTGAATTATGTTTTGCCATCTTACGTGGATCTCGGTTTCCATGGCAAACTGTGGTAAAGAACTCGGTCTGGCGCTTAGATTTCCGGGTCAGCGGATGTGCAGCTCGCGTAGTCGAGCTACCGTGTTTACATGCGCACGTACATCGACTTTGAATCGAGCTATCTGGGAAAGCTTGATTAGAATCGGTGTTCTCTGGTTCGATTGTAGTCGAGCTACTGCAGTAATTCGGTTTTCTCGTGTGCATGTAACCGCACTTACTGTTGGAGGAAGGCGGCGACTCTCCACAAGCCAACCTTCACGTCCTGATTGGTTAGTCATGTCTGTCCCTGTTTTGACGCCATTGTAATGCGTTGTGTGTGTAACCAAATAGGGTGTTGTGGGTGCAGTAGCTCCTCTTGAAATTTCCAATCTACGTAAAGCTTTCATTTCACTCCGATAAACGCACCAAACGTTACAATGGAGGCTGTGCGACCGCAAGAACTATCTGAACGAGTCTAGATGGGAATAGTTGTGGCGAGTCGGTGACGTCTCGGTGGCACATGCTGTTAATCTTGGATTTTTAATGGCAGCAGCTTTAAAACTGCTCTGAGGTTTGACACGTTTGCAGTGAGGCTGTCAGACACTGTTTGTCCCGATTCTTTTAAGGCGAAAACTGAAACGAATACGCAAAGGGACTCTCCCAAAGTGCCATGTGTGTGTTTGGACCCCATCGATCTCATTTGATGTTAATTAACCCCGAGGATCCGCATGAGGAAGTGCCTGTTGTTGTTTCCTGTGTTTGGTCCTGATTCCTGAAGAGATGCCGACTCTGCACTTTCAAATGTGACCCACTTTGGAAAACATTGAGACAGATATTCGGAGCATGTTCGTGTACCACCGGACAGCTCAACCATGGGATCAAGCTGCTCACACACACACTCTCTTGCTCTCTTGCTCTCTCGCTCTCTCTCTCTCTCTCTCTCTCTCTCTCTCTCACACACACACACACACGCTGTCGGCAGTCATTGTTGCACTGGATCACATTTCTGGGCTCAGCGAATTGGAGCCGCATGTCTGGCATTCCTCAGACTAAAGGTTTCTACTTCCTCCTGCACAAAGAGCCTATTGTACCCGGCAGCCCAGATCCCAAGCGGAGTAGAGGAGAAGTGGCGTGGTTCATCAGGGCCCCACCTTGTCTCCAAGGGGAAATTGAATCACATTGGAATTTTCAGGCCAGCAAGAGAACCTTGAACAGCGGTGATACAGTGAATGAACTAGAGGGCGGTGGAGGAGATTAATGGACTTCCTGTCTGCTAATGTCATGGAAGGGCTTTCATCTGCTCGATGCCCTTCCTGTCTGGATGCACATCAGGACCTGGTTTTTATAGGTTTATGTCCACTGCCATTTGGCGATAGGAGGTGGGCTCATTGACACTTTACTGTTAATGTTACCTCATGTCGTGGAAAAACCAAATGGTCTTTGCCAAACCTTCCCCTAATGTTCTGAGATGGAGCCTGGTCTTTACCAAACCCGGCATTAACATTGTGCATCCATGCAGATGCCCATACTTGGGTGACTGTTGCCTGGCAACATGCATTACCAGGCTACATTGTTACCGTCCTGCATAATCCTTAGCACCCACATTGATGATTGACGAAACAGAGGGAGATTTCTAAGTGGATAAAGGGGCCCAGAAAAGTAAACATTTGGCATATCGTGACATTGTGATACTACATCCTATTGAGTTTCATGAACAAGTTTTGTAACTTGGTGTGGAGATACAGAACTAGGGATGCAACAATACCACTTTTTTTCAATCCGATCCCGATACTTTGTTCGGAGTACTTGTCGATACCGAGTACGGATACCGATACTACTACCACCAAAACAACCCCCAAAAAACTATTAGGCAAAATGCAATTAATAAGAAGACAGGTTTTATTTTATTCTCTGCTTCTTACAACAAGATTAACGATTAGTGCATTTTCCAATAGTCACCGAATTATAGAAATCCATGGAAGAGTCAATGCGGTACGTTCTTCAAATATATTTTCCATTATTTTACCAACATGTGATGGTTTACAGTACATTGGTCTTTGTCAGAGATGCCATCATCCCACATTTGCGCACACATCACTCAGAAACCTGACTTCACCCATGCCATCATGAGCATTGCGTCGTGTCATCACATTGTAATCCACCTTTATAATCGCTGGTGACTCATATGACAGGAACATCGTATCATATCCTGGAATCTGTGCTGCTTTAGATGCTGACGGCGGCAGGAAAACAGGCAAGACGGGATCCCTGGCAGCTGATTCTGTTCCAAGGATCAGTTGAAACTGCCAAGAGCTTCTATATCAGCTCTGTGGTGTCTGATGTCTGGA
>CAESWR010002566.1:464729-476045 GCA_903171835.1 Mullus surmuletus | reverse complement strand
CCCCGGAATTGTTGTCCATGGTACAAACACTGGTGCAAATCATTTATCAGTTTTCACTTCATCATTCCTTTTACACAGTATTCATGTTACTATTATGTTATTAGGAGACCGATCGGGCCTGGTGGGCAGCATGAGTACCACAGCGCACCTCACAGCAGCTTTGACCAATACTCCAATGTCCTGCCTCAGCTTCATTATTAATCAAACACTTCAAAGTAAAACACAAAGTATTTTCCACACATGGATATTAGAAGATCCATTCACTAAACACGTATGGGTAAACACATGTATGGGCAAAAATGGACCACCGATTGCAAAAATGAGTCATGCCTTTTGGAAAAGGCGGGGTCACAAATACACATGAATAATATCACCAGCTGTTCCTTTACAGATGATTTTGGTGACGTCAGTGAGCCCGTGTGACGTCTCACCCTGCGTTACGTCACCCGTGTTTACCGACATACGTCCATACAGTCGAAGTGGCTGCAGTCACGTCCACTCTGAGCCCACCCTGAGCCCACTCTCACACTGTGTGAAGACCTTTCCCAGCAGCGAAGCATCGTGGTCCTATGTTGACCCCGCGACCCCGCGGAGCACCGCTGCCGGTTCACACCCGCCTATCAAAACACTCTCCATGTTTCCCTGAGTCTGGTCTGAACTTTTTAAGTAGATTCACCACCGTCGTTGACGTCAGACGTGGAACAATGGGGATGTAGTTGGAGTGAGGAGAGTGTGCGAAAGTGTCGAAGCCTCGCAGTCTCCTACCTTCCCCACCCTCGGCGCCCCGGGCTTCCTGCTCCTCGTCCTCTCTGCGGCGGTCGGCCATGTTCCGAAAGTTCTCAGCACCTGTGGAAAAAGTTCCGATAAACGGTGCCGGTCCCTTTTTTAAACGAAACTAATCCGGTTTGAAGTCGTGAGCCCTGACGTAGCGGCCTTTAAGTTTTCGTCTCCTTTTCTTTTTTTTTCAAAGAACACGGAAGTGACACGGAAGCGAGCCTACAGGAAAATGCGAAGCAAGCCCCGCCCACCTCATGAATATCCAATGAGCGCCGCCTCTGTTCCCTCTTTGTTCCCTCATTCTCTTACTGACACACACACACACACACACACTTTGAGCCTTTTGCCCTGAAGTGGTGGACAAAGCACACAGCCAGGACTTGAGTCAAACAATGTTGATGATACTCAAAGCTGAATGTTACTCCAGTACAAAGTTACTGAGTCAAAGCCAAATTATGACTGGAGCGCTTGCTTTTACAAGTATTTTTGTTTCCAAAGTTCTTTTCTTTGATTGCGTTTTAGAGCGAAACATTTAGTGACTTTACAACAGCCTGGTGAATTCACTGATATAAACACAATTAAACTAACGAAAAGGATCAACACGGTCATTTTCTGTTCCTTGTTTTCTATTCGTTTGTTCTAAAAAGAAACACATTTGAATTAAAAAGAGGAGGAGAAAAAAAAGGTCAGACGGGTTTTTGTGATTCTGGATGAAAACACCTTCTGTCCTAAGCAGAAGGTAAAGCACGGATGATGTTCACAGGATGGCAGGGGAAAGTCCCAACTAAAACTTGTGCTGTTAGAATGATCTGGGACAGTTGTTGAGAAAATGTGTTTACTCAAATGGCATAAAACACAGTGTAACAAGAGGAAAACTCAAACTCTTTAAAGAAATAAAAGTAAAAATCTAAATGAAAGGAGACACAAAGCAAAGATAACAAATCTAAAGGCCAAACAGCATCTCAGCTGGAGGTTGGCCGCTGGGAGAACTCACAATGGCAGAACCCGGGGAAAACAAACCTTTAGATAAAGGTTTTGGGTCACATTTGAGTAGAAAAGTACCGATCAAACCAAAAGGTAGATGATATCAAAGGAAGGATATTATCATTGCCACAAAATGAGACCAATGAATATATTGAAAATTGATGGAGATTTGCACTAAAACACCCAAAGGCAGGGGGAGTGGATTGGAGGTGAAAAGGGAGGTTTACATTTCTTATTTAAAACATTAGTATATGTTAGTTAATCCTACTTATTATTATAATCCTACTTATGATTGACAGGATGAACTTTGGCTTTTTGCCTCGTCAAAAATCATATAAAAGATTTGTTGTCTTTCTGATTGAGGATTTCCTGTTTTGTTCACATTTCAACAGACATTGTAGTTTCACTCTAAAATCTGAGGAAATTTGGCATCTCGCGAGCCAGCTGGTTTGGTGAATCAAGCTTATGAATGAACTCAATTATCTTTCACATTACATTCCAGTTGGTGGTGCTAATGCACCATTGCTCTGTTTTCCAAGTACTGAAAAATGCCCATCCAGAATCTCTTTTGCTTTATTGTTTTTAAAAGTATATTCTAGATCTGAAAATCACCTTAAAACCAAACTGGAGTAGATATTACTAGAAGAAACATTATGTCCTGTTCTAATTAGTGAGCAATTTTCTTATCTCTATCACTACTTTCTTGTCGTGCTTTAAGTACTTTTCCAAATATCAGGCGCTTTCAGTAATTTTCGTTATCAGTCAAGAAAGTAAATGTTCAGTTGATATTTGCCCAAGCCAGCCAGCTTGCTACCTTATGGTTGTCACCTGAGACAAGTGTCCTTGGTAACAGGTTAGGTGAAGCACACTGGCCCCATGAGATGCACATCTCAAACACGTGAAACCTTTCACCTATTTTTACAGTGAGCTGCAGTCAAAGAATTCTGCAGAAATGTCACACACTCACAGAGCGCTTCCTACTTCTGCTTTCCATATGACACACATCACAAAACTCACTACTGTCTCTATTTTTCAACACTTTTAGCCACCTCTTGATTCTAGATTGATGACAACTATTCACTACCACTTAAAATAAGTCACTATTTACATCATTACAAGACATTTCAATACTCATCAACCAGTGTCCTTAAAGTGAGCCTCTGTCTTTAAAATAGATGAATGGCAAAACATTTTTAAAAATCAATCATCACACGATGGCGATGATGAACCAGGTAACTCTGTTCGGCCTGCACCTACATGAGGCCCAAGTAGTGGGGAGTGAGACGTGGATGTATTGTCATGTGGTGCTTTGATTCTCCCTCTACCATTACCACACCCACCCACCACCAAACAAAACTGGTCCTTCAGGTTTCTGTTCAGTCATGTCCCAATGAATAAACTGATGAGGGGACGAAAGGAGGCTCGGGCTTGCTGAATAATTTCCCCTTTGAACACTAATCCAAAGATATTGAACAATTCGCTGTATGTAGAGCTCATTAACAATCTTTTGAAATTGACGTTTTTGTGTGACTGCTGCAAACGCGTTGCTAGATCAGGAGAGGAGCTTCACTATTTAATTTGCCTGACTGTGTAAAGTTGATTTCACAGTAATGCCAGGTGTTAAATAGATTCACACAGAGGGTTTTCGGTGGGTCTGGTTGTCACAAAGCACACACAGTTTCTAATGGAATGACAAATAGTTCCCCAAACAACCAATACTGACCCGCCCTGTCCTGTCCACTATTCCCCTAAAGGCAATTGAGTCACTAGCATGAAAGCTACAGTTTCTTTGATATCTTTCCAGAGGTCTGGATGTGCCGCCGCGAGTGAATGTTGTGCCAACAGAGGCATGGCTGTACATGAGAACTCCCTCTAAAGTCTTAAAGCTGACAGGTTAGGTGCAAATCTAATAACCTCTGCCCAGACCTTTTCATCACAGAGCTGTGAGGGGGAGGCAGGAGCTCCAACATGGTGTCTCTCCGAATGTATAATAGCCTGCTGCTGTTGTGCCAGAAGGCAGCAGCCCAAATTAAACTTTAATTGACTGCTTAAATCTGCAGCCACATTTTTTCTTTGTGGAACCAAACGCTCACGATTTTCCTCCAGTTCTCTGGAAGGATGTGTGTAAAACTGATCATTGTTCCAAATTAATGCTGCCAAAATTAACATTGTAATTTGAAATCTTTCATCCGTAAAAGAGATAACGCCATTAGTAAGTGTGTTTTGTAAGCTTTGTATTGCCTCTGACCCGTAAACACCAACAATATGGGCTGAAGCAGATGCTTTGCACAAAGGAAGGCAATGACCGCAGTAATCTGCTGTTGACATATCAGTTCAAAGCAAAACAGTCAACTGTCCGAATCTCTCTGCATAGGCCATCATGGGTGTTTATTTCAAAGCAGGGAAGATATGGTGGAATAAAGAATATTGTGAGAAGGTAACTCGTTGCAGAAAATGGCCTCCCAAGGAGACACCTCTTATAATCACCATCAAAAGTAAGAATTCGTGATTGAGAAGGCGACGATACACTTTGGTTGGTTTTGCATCTCTGATCGGGGCTGTGGGATTTGTGTCAACACTGACAATGACTTCGCTGACAAAGAATGAAGTCCACAGGTGCTTCATGACTTGTGAATAAAACCAGTAATGACAGGCTGAACTCATTTTACACAGTAATTTAAGGTAACTGACACCTTTAACACATTATGAAGTTATGTTTTGACGGTTTTACTAGAATGAAGAATAAAATGATACAGTAGTTTGTGAATAAACAACAACAACATATGTGTATTATTGTGGGTATTTAAGAAAAAAGCTTAATTCACATTTTTTTGTTACAAAAGGAAAATTATTATATATTTTTTTCTTACTAACAAAAAAAATGTATCCTTTTAATGGAACTAATGAACTAATGAATATGATCTGGAATCTGGAGTGGTTCTAGTTTATTATTGATGGATAATAATAAACGACAAGGACTCAAAGATGATCTATGAATTCTGGTCAATAGATGGCAGTGTGGGGACATGGATTAAATCACACATTTTGCTCTTCCTTCATTTAATGAGTCTGTTTTCAAACAGAAATGTTTACCGACTGCATGATGGATGTGTCTGAGTCACGCCAACTAATTTACCAGGAAGTTTCAAATCAAATGCTTGACAGACATATTACTGACAGGCTCAGCTGACTCGTACAACTAATTTGTTTATACAATATCAAGATACACACAGCACCTCCAGGTGTCAGGAAAAAATTCAGGAGAGCAGTATGTGAGAGCAGCTCTTAACTTCATAGCTCTTGGTGATTTAACAGTCCCATAGGAAACTGGGATTCCCCACCAGGCAGGTGGAGCTGAAAAAGCCCATCATCGATAAGAGCCTTTGGTAACCCTGCATCATTCTTATAGCTCTGAAGTATGATGTTGGTCATCAATTTTGGAATTCCCATTTCCAGTTGCTCTCAAGTATGATGTCTGGCTACAAATGGGCAGTGAGTCTAAACCCAAACTGGAAATCTTTTAGGCTAGATGATCATGCGTGGAGCTGGCTGGTAATACACAACTAACAGTGCAGTATATGTAAAATATGAAGTAATCAATCATTCTTCAGGGTCTGAAAAAAATCTGTACAAAGACAAAGGAAACAAGAAATCCCATTTGCTTTTGTGCAGCACTTCTAGACTGTCCACACAAAAAAACCACCCTAAGGTAGGCCAGTGGAATTGGTAAGTAATTGGACGTACATATTACCCTGGTGTGTCAAATTGAGTTTCCACTTATAAAATGAAGTCCTGTGGGCCATGAGTGATTGCACCTTCACCCCACGCCCACAAACACAATTAAGCAAGTAATGTTTTCACATTTGACAGTAACTGCCCTCAGGACGTGTGGTGTAGGGTGTGTGAAAAAGCAAGATATTAATTGCAACCTGCAGATAGTTTGAGATTTTGGTTAGAGACTTAAAATGTTTATTATAGAATTGTCTGAAAACATAGATGGCAAATGGTATCGGGCAGGTCTGTTCAATGTGTCCCAAGATGCGTCTTTGAGAAAATGGCCTTCATCTCGCGGTCAGCTGCGGGGGGGCTCAGAGCCGACAGCTTGTTTTAATTTCAGCCGTGTCAGGACAGGAAATGTGCATGTGTACGACTGTGAGATAGGGAGCTGTGTGTATTTGGAGGAGTGGGGAAGGGGTTGGGGTGGGGGGGGGACGACAGGAAGCAGAAGGGATAGTGCATGGGAAACGGGTCGTGGGGTTATTTTTGCTGGGGACTCTTGTGTGAAGCGGGTTACTCAGCCTCGGTCATGTTCACACTGATGCTAAATATGGCCATCGGGACTAATTTTAGAGTTACAGAGAGATAAAAGTAAATAAAGTAGCGTTGGAGTGATAACACCCGGCGTAAATAAGTGGGTGTGTAAATGTTAAATGGTCGGTGGGGGGGACCAGAATCATTCATTTTGATGTGGCCCGAAACGTAAACATCCCCCGCACCCCTACCCCCGCTTACAACATTAAACCGGTGGATGGGAATTGGAGCCAGGAGGGATAGTCTTTCCTATTTCACCATTTGCATCCATTTACATGACATATCAATGCAGAGACAAGGCAAAGGGGAAACGGCACCGCTCTAATTATATCCCGTGTATTACATACGTTCTGCAAAGTCACTCCGGATTGTTGTTACGTGCTATCATTGTCACCAGTGTTAGGCATTCATTCCGCTTGTGGCTTGAGCAGAAGTTGTCTGCCAACATTCCATCAGCTTTTCTTCCTCTTCTCCCTCATGAAAAGGGTATTTTCTATGATGCTTTACAGCGGAAAAAAATTCTCTCCACCCTGACTAACCTGGTAGAATTAGCTGCTGTGATGGATTAGCCTAGGTATGGAAGTGTGCGTGACTAATTCAAATGGATGTAAATAGTCACGCCTCCCATTAATTTTGAGAAAGTACTATGAATGTGCAAAGAGGCGTGAGATTTCCCTGTTATCAGGTTGACCTCTAACCTCCTGACCTCACCATGTGTTTTAAGACGCACCCTACACAAATATTATCATCAACATTAGATTGATATTAATTTTTTTTTTAAACGCGATGTTGGAAAAAATGGCCTGTTTTTTTTGTTTCACTCTACATGCAGAAATAAACAAATGAACCAAGAGAAAAGTGACCTGGTTGGTGCAGGTACCAACTTGCAAGACCAGCTCGGTGACTGACTCTCGAAATGGACACAAGCCAGAACATGTTGCTTCACGATAATGTTGCTCCTTGTCCCCGGTTATCTCCTTTTTGTGTGCCTAGGAAGTGAGATGACTGTCAGAAATCCCCAGTATTCATCCGAAACGTGAGAATAAACGCTGTTAAACCGTGACCGCCGAGCCGCTGTGACATCACCTCCGTCTACTCTGAGCCTTTTTACTTCAAAGTAGTCGAGACAAAAAAATAAAAAATAAAAAAAAGTAATGATTTCATAAAATACATCAGTTCAATTTAGCAGAAAACAAGCAGCACTGCAGATGCCGGAGCTCTGAAGAGAATGGAGAGGATTGCACGCCTACAGGAATCTAAATGGTACTTGTGCTTTCTCTCTCTGGACTGGTTAAGTTGCCATCTGAGTGGCAGTTGCTAAAATAAGGCCAAGCCAAAAGCTGCTGGTCTCAGAAAAATGTTGGGTGTTGAAGCTGGCAAATGTCAACGAGTCTTCCGTGGAAAAACAAAAATGATAGTGATCCTCTTGAATGATATGGCTGCCTGCCTCGCTGCTAGGCAACTCTGCCACCACACCTGAAGTCAAAACATTGCAAGATCAGTGGCAAAACCTGTTCCATGCGCAGGACCGTGGTTGGGGGCCGCACTGCTGATTTCCCACCCCAACCTATATGTTGTCGCCGTATGTGAGTGGGATGTGCTTGGAATCGCAACAGGAAATGAGATTTGTGAATAATCGGGAGCAGAGTTCGAGGTCTCTCCTCTCCCCCATCCCGTCCCATCGACTATGTGTCATCTGGCTGCTTGAGAGCTGAGGAAAGACCCCATACACTGCAAAACACAAGTTGCATAGCCCTCCTCAATCAGCAACTTTTTTTTAATCATCCTGAACATTATTTATAATATACACACCACCTGGTTCTTGACCTGACCTCTGTAATTCAATAACTATTGCCTATGGTTTTGTAATAATAATAATAATGATAAGAGAAGAAGAATAACAGCAACAATTTTTTGTAGAGCACTTACCAAAACATGGTTACAAAATGCTTTACATGGATGTACATATGAGCACTCATACATAGTGCCCTAACACACACAACGGGGGCAATCACAAAACAGGGACCCAACATATCCCAACAATAGCAAGCACTGGGCAAACAGGGGCATGGAAAGCTCCCTTTTAGAAAGAAACCTTGTGCAGATCCAATCTCAGGGTGCTTTGACCGGTTAGCAAGACATACGGTTACAAATTTAACTGCATATAGAGGGCAGGAAAAGACATATAATGACGTTTATAATGGGGAGTAAAGACATATAATGAAGTTTATAATGGGGAGTCAGTCAAAGGCCTTATGGTACAGGTATGTTTTTAGCAGGGTTGACCATTAAGGTTCAATTTATGTGTTGGAACCCCCCCCCCCACCCCAGGAGGAAGTAAGAGATCATGTGACAAACCCTTAACCTTTCCCCCAATTGGTCAGCTTCTCTCCATTTGGATGCCAAACAGGAGGCTTGTTGGTTGTAAGATGCGTAGACAACAAAAACAGGGTGTCGTGATCTGCGCTCCTAACTCAACACTTGTTTCCCGAAATTCCAGGGTCGCAGCCACAGTCAGAAATGTCGCTCCAGATGCTGGGAAACCTCAGCGTCGGAAATATCCCCTGTACAGAATTTTAATTATAGATTTACAGCTGAAAAAACCGGCTCCAAAATCGTCATGATTCTAAATAGAGTCCTCGCTGGAACTATGGCATTGTGCGTCCACAATTCATTGGATTTCACAGCTCACTGTCATTGCTACGGTATCGTTATTATTCTTGCTATTCTAATTTGTCTACCAAAAAAAGCACATTTGCAGAGGGAAGTGGTCGCCATGAAAACAGCTCGTGTTTCAGCGGTTGCTCTCCCCTCCCGCGCGGTCGGCATTGTGAAGGTGTTGGGTGTGGTGGGTAAAACAACACCCAGGGCTACGAAAGACTAGCTGGGAATCACAATGGGTGGATAATCCCAGATCACACTCCGTCCTCCGCCCTTGCACCATGAGCCCCTCCGGCCTTCACCTGCAGCACGGGGAGCGTCACTCACACTCCACCAAGTGTCCACACTGACACCCGTTTGGGAAATATTTTCCACACAGCACTCCGTGGATTTGTTTTGCAAGTCGGTGTGAAAAAAAACGAGCAGAACAAAGTGCCTTCTTTTTCCACTGCCGATTTAAGCGACAGCGGTCAGGTAGGGTCACTTTACTCCTCCTGTTCAAAGGATGAATTATTTCTTGCACCTGTGTGGGTCACGGTGCATCCGTGCAAGTGTGTGTGAATACCTACTGACCCGATACACACTTTGAAGTCCAACGAAGGACGCAGCGAGCAAGAGATGACTTTGGTTCAGCCAGGATTCCACACGAGTTTGACATTTCCGTACTAAACCCTGGAGACTTGTGTATGAATTAATTCAACTTCATCACTCAAGCAATGTACGCTGTGACAATGAGTTTAGTTTGTTTTTTTCTGTTTGATTGTTCTGTCCTGTGGGAGATCAGGGCATTAAAATCCAAAACGAACAGACTGAAAAAAGGCTTCCATCCGCAGGCTGACACGTCCATCAACAAGTGATTGTCCTGCAGCTGCAAACCACACTCATATTTGCAGCTGTTTACATCTGCACCATGCACTTGCTGCAATGGCAGCACTTTTTCTTTGATGTATTTGTTCTTTTTATTTCAAAAACCTGTCATTGTTAAATTTTCTTTTATCCTTAATAATTTCATTGCATTCTACTCTACCTTGTTAAAATTGTTTATTTTAGTTTTTTTATATTTTATTTTTATATTAAATTAGGATCGATAGATCTTGTATCCATGGAGGGCCAGTGACACATCACTGAAATAACATTTTCCAAATTTTGGCTACAAGACTAAAACACATCATTCTAATACAGAGTTGATGTCCGAAGTGGACAAAGATGACAACAAAAGCAAACAAGAAAAATAAAAAACGGATATTGCCAATGGAAAGAGTTTGATATTGCTTTCCTTCTGCCGTTTTTATACAAATACTGTATATTCAATAATGCAGTGTGTTTTTTGGCATTAAAAATAAAAGGAACAATAGTTGTTTTGTTCTGAGCTATTGTTATTCTTCTGATATTTCTACCTTCCTTTTATGCGAACATTTCTCCATATTTTCACAAAGTAGCGTTGCTAATAGCGTGTCGAAGCCAGCAGCAATAAAAATGCTGCCTAGGATTAATGCTAATATCCCTATTATAATAATTGCTTCTCATACACTATGACTAATGACTACTAATGAAAATTATGATAAGCACAATCATTGCACATTTATCTTGATGCTCCTTGTCCATACTTTTCCTCCTTAGATCTTGCAACCAAAGTATTCTATTCTCCACTAGCATAGCATGCCATGACTTTTTTTTTTAAATTCACACTGTGTGGGATGGGAGTATCCCCAGATGACTGCATGTGGAGCGAGGCACACTTTGCATATGAAAATGTTTTCAGATTTGGTCAGAGCGCACACACCTATGGGCGTGTTTGCCTCAGTGTTTTGAGGCCATGTTAGATGCTCACATGCACCACTATTATTATCAGTCACTAAAAATAAACTATTTTTCAAAGACTTGTAATAACCTTAACTCCACGTCCCGTTACAGTTTTTCCTTCAGAGTGAGTTTTGAAATCCTGTCTCCTGCACGGCGCACACTCCCCCACAGTTTACTGCAAGCCCGTGCATGCCTGTGCGGGAATGTCTGTCTCACCTGTGGAGACTTCCAGCCATCTCACCTCAGCAGCGTTATACAAAGATAAGCAAGCCCTGCCGGTGTAGAAACACAAACCCAAACAGAGCAAATGCACTGCTCATGCCCTGATAGGATGCAGGTGGCTTTTAGAGCTTTTTCTCAGGGCTGGCGGCCAATGAGCAGCCCCAGGTCTCTCCATTGTCACACTAAATAACCCACCAATTATTTGTGTGGATTCAGCCGCTGAGTGGGAGGAGGGACTTAACCTGATCAGCCTCCTACCACTTCCTCCTCCACCTTGTTTCTACACAGGTGAGTGTCTGGAGCCTTACCTGCATTTATTTCTTTATACCTACCACCGACTCAAGTGGATCCTCTCAGCTTTGGAGAAAAAGGTAAAAAGTCTTATTTTCTCCCACATTAGCAGTTACCTTTTTCGTTAGTAATTTGTATGTTTCTCTCTTTACTTTCTCCACATGATGTCATACTTCAACTTGTAGATTTACCCAAAGACCCACGATGACTTAACGTCCATTTACTGTAATTACTGTAATTCAACATATGGAAGAGCTGCTGTGATTC
>CAESWR010002566.1:447132-459859 GCA_903171835.1 Mullus surmuletus | reverse complement strand
AGTATATCTCCAAAGGGAAATACTAGATGGCTTTGAAACATGAATTATGTTCATATTCTAAAACAAAGAAAGTATTGTCTGACATTTGAGCTCAAGTTAATATTCCAAAGCTCTTGTGTCACAGTTGGGAGTTTTTCTACTGTACTTACTGTATATAATTAAAAACACATATTTCTACCACATAGATTTTGTTCAGTAGCGAATTGATTTTATTTCTGAGACTCCCTGCACAGTTAACCATCTTTTTCCCAAAGGAATGAAATAGCTTTTTACAAATGTGCAGTATGAAAACGGAAATTTTAATATCATATAATGTCACTCTCCATGGAATGAAAATGTGTGGGCAAACCTCATAGACATTATGGAGGAGTAGTGTGGTGGCTTTGTATGACTCAGAGTTACACACTTACCAGCAACGAAGTGATGAATAATCAATTTCATCAGCTAGAAACATCATTGTAATTTTTAGAATGCCCTTTTCGCTTAAATTTAAAGAATGTCCTATATCACAAATAACAGTATTATTTACAGGGGTGCGCTTTACTGTCAGTGCTGTGTTGCTGAGTTTGTGATAAGACTCAGACAGATTTAAAACTGAACATCTGAAGTATGCGGCAATTCAATTGTGTAATATCAGTCAGTTTGTGTGGTTGAGCTGTTATGTATATCTGTATCCAGACAGGTCAGTGTGCCAAGCTAAAAAGGGTGAAGAGAGTCTGGCACAGTATGAGTAGTTTTATGTAACAAAGGCTTCAGAAAACCTATCATAATTCAGAATCTAGAAGGATAGTCTGCACAGCACATACCTCCATTGTTTCCTGAGAAAGAATGCATGGAGATAATCAGATCTGCTGTCAATATTAATGGATAGACTCTTAGAATGCAAACTTTGGTTGGTTGTGTTTCAGAGCAAGATCCCGGGAATTGGCTTCTTAAAGATCCACGCTCCTTGGAATGTTCTGTGTCGTGAGGCTGAATTCATGAAACTCAAGATGCCAACAAAGAAGGTTTGTTCATCGATCAGCAATTGAGCTTGGTAAACAAAAACAAACAAACAATGATTTACTCAATTATTTAAATTTTCCGAAATCAATTAATAGGTGCTGAAATCAATTTATTTTGCTTTAACCCCAGTAGTTTTGTGCTTTGATGAGAACAATTACGTACACAAGTATATTGTGACTGCACTGAAGTGAATTCTACATGTAAACGCTGATGTTTTAATACCTCGCCAAGTAGAGGCTTCGTAGTAACATGTACAGCTTCCTCTCTGACAACCTTTTTTTTCTAGTAAAATCTGAAAGAACAATCGGTCAATATTGAATTGAATTGAATTGATATTGAGCCAGGATTGATTGATACAAGATTTTTGGAATTGAATCGGTTCAGGACATTGGCCATGATACCCAGCTCTAATCAACGATGAGTCCATTTGTACATGATTTCACGAAATGTTATTCTCAGGCTCGACGTGACTCCTTAGCAGTGAAAAATGCAAAGGTGATTGGTTTCATTGTCACAGTCTGTATACCTATTGTGTCATGGCAATTGGACGGAAATCCAATTAAATCAGATATCCTTTGTCTCTTACAAAATGCAGACTGCACAATTCTTTGACACCACAATCTATTTTAGATTTCACCTCATCCACCCTTATTACATTGGTTTTGATAAATGTTTAAGCTGCCATATGCTTCTAATGCAGTTTATCTCAGTCTTGTCACACCGAGGCTTACTTTAGATATTGTTCATCCACAGCATCATTAAATTGATAATGTTAAATGTGTGTGTGAGTCGGAAAACCTGATGCATTTGATGTTTTTGGAGAGACAGTATTTTATTTTATTTTTTTATTCTGTTTTAGCTCTTGAAACTCAGATTTAAGTCCATACCAAACCTCTTTTGCCTCTCTTGCAGTTTTACGAGGTGAAAGAAGGCGGTAACGTGGTGGAGAAGATTCGACTGTTCATACACAAAGTCACGGCTCCGCTCCATCCAAAAGTGGATGCCAATCGTCCGCAAAGTGTCAAATCACTCTCTCACCCTTTCTCCAGAGAGAAGCAGCATCTGTGAGTAATATCTTGACTGTAACTCAGAATGAGAGCAATATCTTTGTGTCAAGCAAGCTCACATCGACCATCGCAGTAAAAGCTTCAGAATATCATTTTACCATGAGGGCGAAAAAGATTTAAATGATTTCATTAGCTAATAAAACCATAGCCAAAAAAATGTAATTGTGGCATTGCTCAGTAGGTAGAGTTGCTGGCTGTAATTTGAGTGTTGCTCGTTGCGCATAAAATATTTAAGGTCGCATTAAAAGTGACTCATTTTCCTCTGTAGTTCCTCAGCTTTATCTATGTGATGTGTATTGGATTCGGAACCTGGTCAATGTGAAATGCTCATGCAGAAACCCTTTTTACGGGCTTTCTTTAAATAAAAAGAAGCTTTGGCTATAGCAGAAATATGCTTCCATCTTTGAGATGCTGTCACCCTTCTGAGATAGAAAAGAATTGGCAGCTGTTTCCATGGGGGGACTTCCATTATTCAGCAGAATAGAAGCAGAAAGAAAGCACAAGCACAAAGGCACGAATCGGACAAAAAAAGTGTCAAGCTTATCAAGCGTCATGACTGATTATAACAGAGAAACACTCCCCCAGAAACTCCATGTTAAGAAATTAAGCATTTTAATTGAGCCACTAAACACACATGAAGGCATTCGATATAGACAGAAGAGATGCAGCTCGAACAGGACAAAAACAAACAGCATTGAAAGGCGATGATTAGAGATGAAGAATGTCTTAGCATAAATGTCAGCCTGCTGAGATGTATGGAGGAGAGAGTGGGCAGTGGGCAGCTATATTTACAGCTCTGACTAACAGACGGCACATCATCCTCCACATCTACATGACTTGAAAGTGAAGTGGCCATTTAAAGGTGGAGTGGGGGGACTCTGATTTTTTTTTTAAACTGCAAAACAAAACAAAACTTATTGGCAAAAACTCCCACTATATAAATACAGTAATGCATCAGAGACTTTGTGAAGCTTAAAAGGGATAGTTCACATTTTTTGTTCTATGAGATCCTCAGCATCAGTGTCGTTCATCAGCAGTGACTTTCCCCCACTGTGTCCCGTGAGCAGAGTTCCGGCCCGGTTTCGGTGTTGCAGAAAGTAGTTCCCTCTAGTTGCTGAGGTCACATGAATAAAGTGTTTTGCTCCAAAAAACAACATTCGTTCAGAAGAGTAATCCATTTGCATCACAAATACTTTGGCGTGAAAAAGTCCGACCTCGCAATCACCCGATACTATTTTCTCTCTGTTTGTATCACTGTGCGCACCTTTCTATCAGGAGGCGGAAGGAGCTGGAAGGAGACCGCTGCGATGTGAGAAAAGACGCATCGCAGCGGTCTCTTTCTGAGCACGTAAACGTCGTGAAACAGCTGATGGTGTGCGCAGTGATACGAATGAAGAGAAAATAGTGCCGGGTGATTGCAAGGTCGGACTTTTTCACGGCAAAGAGTTCATGATGCAAATGGATTACTCCTTTGAACTCATGTTGTTTTTTGGAGCAAAACTCTTTATCCGTTTGACCCCAGCAACTAGACAGAACTACTTTCTGCAACAAAAACTGGGCCGGAACTCTGTTCAAAGGACGCAATGGGGGAAAAGTCACTGCTGATGAACGACACTGATGGTGAGGATCTCTCACAACTTCATGTAAAAAAAATCTGAACTATCCCTTTAAACACACCGCCTGGACCCATCAAATCTTGAATTTTTAACAACAAAAGGCAGGTTCTGTGGTCTATGCCGCCAATTCCAGTTTGATTTCAAGTACACACCATTTAGCCCGTCATTCTGTGTATGGAACTCCACCATTTTGTCGCAATGATTGTATATTGAAAATGTGTTATGGAAAACGATTGCTTCAAAAAACGGGAACTTCTCGGTGCGCTCAGGGGAAGTTAAAAGTGATCTACATTCAGCCATCTTGTCACACCTCTGTACACCCAAGCTGTTTGAAGTACGGCCGATTGTGATGTAAATAAGATCGGTTTGGCACAGCAGGGACGCGTCCAGTGGCCGTCTGGTGAGTCGTCTGCTGTGCGAGACAACAGCTTCTGGAAGTTCTGAAACCTGATGGCAGTTTGAGAAACGAAAACAAAGAATCTTCTCATTTATGATTTATCCCACCGATAAAACAATTATTCTGCACCTAAGATAAAATCAGGGTGCAAAGTGGATTTTCAGAGATGAAAGGAGTTCGGGTTCTTGCGGAACTAGAGCTAGAACATTCCTGCTGGTCTGGTCATGAACCCTGTATCATTAGGAGTGATATTTCAAACAGTTACAGTAGTAGTACTAGTACTTAATTGGTCCTACAATGGGGACATTCTGTGTCTTCAGCTGCATGTACAGGTAAAGTGCTGGTACAAGAGTATCATAGATATAAAAAATGAGACATGGTTGCAAGGTCTGAGCAACACAAGCATTCTAGAGCGCGTAGGTTGTGTCGCAGTTAGATTGTTTGTGATGCTAAGGAGAATGCAGTTGATACTTATCCTGATATTTCTATAAGCCTGTGTGAGCTTAAATCTTAAAATCGTGGTTTACGGTGTAGCATGAAGTACATGTTACTGTAACTGTCCTCTTTTGCGAGAAGTTCTTATCTGAGTGGACATTGTTTGTCCTCATTATTTGTTTGGTTTGTGCCGTGTGAGCCTCTTACCACTGTTCATGAAGGCTCCATGCTTGTCCTCCTGCGTTTGCTGTTGCACACAAGCTGTCAAACCCTGCATTTTCGGGCCAGAGAGTTTGTTCAGTCAACTCCGTGTAGAAAGTTTGCACAAGCCATAAATAATTTGTAGTTTGCTCACAAGGGCTTGTCGTCATGGAGGAGGAGTGTTTAGCTGTTATTTTAATGCATTATATACTTTTTTTGCTCTGATCTATTTTGTTCTGGCAACTCACCATGTTTGGTCCCCTCAATTTAGGTATTATTCAATTTTCGGACAACCAGATTAACTGGTCTGAAGTTTGGAGGGGACCCTGTCACGCCCAGTAGTGGAGGTCTACACTGTATAGTACTAGTAATTCATACAGTAGGGTTATAAAATAAATCACTGCTCATTAACACACATGGTAAATGTGGATATTAGTCATTTTGTGGTAACAACTTGTGTTTCCGGGCCAGAATCTTAAACTTTCTTTTCCTTGCCAGATTCGATCTGTCTGACAGGGACAAGTTCTTTGACAGCAAGACCAGGAGCTCCATAGTAAGTATGACTTTAACTATATCAATGCGATGGAGGTGGCTGCTTAACAATGCTGTAAACAAATAATGTACAATGATTCAGCTTTGCCCTATGAAAACATGTGCATTATTTACTGCAGTTATACTTGCAATGCTTTCTGGTATAACTAATAAATAATCTAATAAACTAATTTCTGCCATCGAGAGACTCTATTTAGGCAAGGCTGGGGTAGCATGTAACGCCCCACCACTTATGTGAGTGATTTCTCATTATCGAATGGAGATCTGATTGGATCTGAGCTTCAGGTCCCTTAATTTTGTATTCCACACCAAGTGCTCGACATTTCTCGCCTTGAATTTCAACTCCGCTATTATAGATGAATAATGTCCATCTCCTCTGCCTCATTTTACTTCCTGTGTTTTGAGTAGCTGATGTTTGTTGTGTCATCAGGTCTACGAGGTATTGAAAAGAACAAGGTGCACCAAGGCGAAATACTCAATGGGTAAGTCCTCCCTTCATTAAACATAAATCAATATGCAATTAAAATGTGGTCAGCGGTGCAGAATGTGTTTGCCACATTCAATTTGTGCATTTTGCCCCCTCCTAAATGGCTGGAGTTGGTTTTTCTTCCCTCCAAATCTGCCATCATACTCCCATATCTCAACTTTATGAGATGAACTGACAACATTAGCTCTCTCGTTGGGATAATTTGACCTTGGATTTGTCTCAGTCTGCGTCCAACTCAGTTAAAGAGAGGAAATTCGATACCTTTCTATATTTGCTTCACTCTCGAGTGTAATGGTCTGGGTCACTGTAAATCCTAACTAGAGAGCGCAACTAGATTGATCTGAAATTGTGTGGTGGAGAGTTTCCATGGCTCAGCAAGACCTTGGTGACCCTTGAGGGCTTGGAGGGGGCAATTAACAACATCTCAACAATCCTTATTTTGAGCTGAACGGCTCTCTAGGTGTGATCAGTTCACTGAAGCAAAACACCTGAAATTCCTCATCCGTTGGTTGACCTGGATGAGTCAGAATCACACAGTTGGTTTGACCACTCCAGGATTCGGAGCCCATTGAAGTTGTTCATATGGAGTTAAAGCTTAAAAGCTCAAAGTTAAAGCTTAAAGTCCAGACCACGTCTTTTAAATATTTTCAAATATTTACATGCAACCACTCCCAAATATTGTTGTTTGATATTGTAAATGTGTAAATTGCTGCGAGGCACTGATCTATCACGTCCATTGGCACAGTTATTGCAGATTCATAGAGGAGTGCACAAGCAGTGAATACACACAGTTTTATAGTGTGTATTCTCTGCTTGTGCACTCCTCCATGAATCTGCATCCTTTGGCGGATTATAATCCTGATGAATGTGCTTCTGCAGGGATCACCAGTCTGCTCGCCAATGGCATCTACACTTCTGCTTATCCCCTGCATGATGTGAGTATTTCTCTCAGTCCTTTAGTCAGGTCTGAATACCGCAGATAAATAGTAGTTTTGCATTTGCAGCAATTACGTTGAAAATATGTGTATTTTTCATGTGTTTGTGTATTGTGTTACAGGGAGACATTGAGGGGCAGAATGTAGAAACCAATGACAGGAAGGTAAGAAAGCTGTTACGCCGCTCAATAAATTCAATAAGTCAACAACATGTTCAACAAATTAGAACATGTTCCATTGTTTGTCAAAAAAGGAAAATGAGACCAACAAAGATCTTCCTCTATTGTAAATATTAGGATCATACAAAGCAGGAAGCACAGACTCTCAAAAGACACCTAATACGGATTAGATTTAATGACAATAAACATGTCCTTAAGATGTGTTCATTTTTGAAATTGAAATTGACTGTCAGCTGTTTGTTTGGCTTTTTACAGTAAAGATAATTGGTTTTCCCATTCAAGAAAATAAGCAACAGAGCATGAGAGACTACCATTTTACCAGAAATTGCTTGATGCACCGTTCCTTTTTTTAAATAATGATATTCCCACAGCCGCAGGAATGAGAAAATGAGAGTATTGATCAAGATTCCAGGAGGACTGCCTTTCTCCTGCCCCTCTGGGCCTGCATCCTGTGATTAAAATCCCTCAGTTGTCACTTTGCAGCTTGTATGTGAAAGTATTCCACCATCTCAAATTGAACCGCGTCTTTTTGTGTCCAATCTAAGACGAGTTCACCCAATCATTTGTGTGAAGAAGACTGTAGATGAATATCTACAGCAATGATTTGCATTTAAATGTTTCAACATAAATGCATATCAGCATTGGTCAACATGCTGACAGAGCTGTGAATATGCATCTTACGTTCTCTGGGGATAAAAACATTGCTATTCAATTATAAATATAATCCTGGACTGAACAAGGCAGGGGGTAAACATGTAGAAAACAAGTACACACGCAGAGGTGTCAGGAATGAAATATGAGGCCCAATAGTGCAGCATTTAATGATTTTTTACTCCCTTGTTTCTAACAGCTGCTGTACGAGGAGTGGGCCAGCTACAGCGTCTTCTACAAGTACCAGCCCATCGGACTCATCAGGTAAGAGGCGCAGTGAAGAAGACTGATGAGACAATATTTTCTAGTATACGTCAAACAGCAGTGAAAGACGGATCTGTGGGAAAAATTACAAGCTCATAGCCACATAAGCCATGCAGCCTTTCTTAATGTTTGTTAAAAAATAATTAAAATCACTTACATTCCTGGGGATGTTAAGATACAGAAAAAAACACTTTCAAGACACTTTCAATAATGTATTCTTTTTTTTCTTCTTAACATAGTCAACATGATTATTAAATCAAGATTATTATTATTATTATTTATTTGTATTTTGTACCTTAACACATGTATAGTACATACATACATACGTACATACACACATACATACATACATACATACATTCATACATACATACACACATACATACATTCATACATACATGCATCTTTCTAGAATTATTCATCATTTTCATACTTACTAAATTTCTGTCTTGCATTCTGCGTTGTGTGCTTTGTTTTAGACACAAGGTTGTTTAAACTTTGGAGTGCCTTTTTGAGTTTTATTTTCTTTCTCTCTTGGAACGTTTTTTGACTAGAGGGATAGTAAGACAGTGTCATATTAACAGGGTAAATGCTACGATCGGTAATGGTTTTCTTCTCCAACAGAAAGTACTTTGGGGAGAAGGTTGGCTTGTATTTCGCCTGGCTTGGAGTCTACACACAAATGCTGATACCGGCAGCCATTGTGGGAGTCATAGTTTTCCTCTATGGCTGCGCCACTGTGGACGATAACATTCCGAGGTACACACAAGCATGCACATCTGTCTTCGTGTATGGTTTTAATCTGCTATAGAGCACATGTGGGGAGATGTGTGTTACAACACCACTTGCAAAGTGAAAAATGTAGACAGAAACACATTGTGATGATCTGCAAAACATAGAAAGCACATAAAGTAGATATGTAGATATTTCAGATATTGAACATTTTTCCGCACTAGTCATTATTAATTTCATGCCCATTTTGAATATGATGGCAAGTGTCACAGTGTCTTGTTACTTTATTCAATACATGTCCTATTTTTGTCTGGAAAACAGAAATTAGGCTTAAACACATTCGAAGCCCTTCCACTCCCCCAAAAGAATTATACATCTTTCAAATGAGTGACAGTATAAATAAAGATAGTCAAAATAAAGACAGATAACTCAAGTATTTTTTTCTGTTGCCGTTTAATACGGTTAATATTATGGGTTGTGTAAGTGTATCGCTACCACGTCATGAATCTTTACACTTTTACTCTTTTTTTCCTTCCTTCTGCCCCCTCGCCCTCGTCTCAACCTCACTCTTGCCTGCATTGTCAGCATGGAGATCTGTGATCCCAGGAACAACATCACCATGTGTCCGCTGTGCGATAGTGCCTGCAGCTACTGGAAGCTGGTGACGGCGTGTGGTACAGCCAGAGCCAGCCACCTCTTCGACAACCCTGCCACGGTCTTCTTCTCCGTCTTCATGGCTCTCTGGGGTACGCGATCACGGCACCAAGCCATCGAGGGTTGTCGCGAAGACAAACCTTTAGTAGAATATAACAGGATAGTGCTCATTAAGCACAGAGGGGGCATGCGAAATCACAAATGTGTCCACTGCTCATTGAATGTCCTGCCAAAGCAGGCTGCCATCTGTTAGCAGCAGCAGGGTTTCAGACCAGGGTGGTGTCATGTGTTTACACGAAGCAAGTGTCTTACAATGTGGATGTGTGCAGAAGGAAAACAGTACATCATTCATCTCACTTCATGTACACTACATAAATATGATTTTCCAGCTTCATCTCATAAAAGACCGCCTCAGGTGAATGTCGAAAGTCCACGTTCTATGGTGCACAATGGAAATGTGCAATAAGTGTAAATTCGGTTTTCTGTGCTTTGATTTTGTAGCGGTTCTCTTCATGGAGCACTGGAAGAGACGACAGATGCGACTCAACTATATCTGGGACCTGACAGGCTTTGGTGAGGAGGAGGAGGTGAGATTGCAGCAAGAAACAAAAGTTCAAAGATGATATTCATCAATCAATCAATATTCTAGTATTGGTATTTTTTCTTCAAAAGAAAGGCAATGTAATTGTCTCTGTTCCTTATTGTAATAGCATAATCATTGTTGGTGATAGAATCCAGATGATTTAAAGCTGTCCATTACGTGTCTCCCATGTTCTCACTTTCATCATGCTTTCCAACATCAGTATTACATTTTTTCAGTGATTTTTTTCTCATGTACTTTTATGTAGTTTTTCAAAATGACATTCTGACATTCTGTTTTTATGTGTGGTGTATTTTGCAGGAGGAGCATAAGGTTTGGATCCACCTTGCTTTCTTTTGCCTGTCTTACTCTTAAACTCTCCCTTTGACTTACTGTTTCAGATACATATATGTGGCTGCTGTTACCCAACACTAACCTTTATTCCTCTCAAGGTGTTTAACCATTTCAAGGCCTTTGGCTCAACATCTTCTACATGTTTTTGCTCCTGTTTCTGGGCCCAATGACCCTTTCAGAGAGAGAGCTGTCTCAGTGGGTCATCCTGATACTGGCTCAATAGATAGACAGAATAGAAATACAACTCTAGAAAGAAAGCCAGTGCAGCAGGAGGTGACATATCGACTTTAGAGTGTATAGAAATAGTTGTGTAAAACTTTGGCAAAAGAAAACTCCCCACAGAGCCTAAACTTGCTCTAAAAATGGCACAAAAAAGACATAGCAGACTGGTTCCACTCGCCTGCCTTTTATTTCTGAATCTAATTTCAGCTATTCTGCAGCATTATATAAAGATAGTTGCACTGAAAGTCAAATGAGTGATAAAGTCAGTCATGTCACCTCGTGTTGTTGCCATCAACTTCCCAAGCGGGTTTATTATTCTCAACATAATTCTCATCTGAAATGCGGTCTGTGCTACTTTCATTTATGTACGGGGGTTTCAGTGCTCTGCATATCACCACTCCCTGCTTCTGTTTCCGAAACTTCAGAAACGGTCATGTCACACTTTGACATGGTTAAGGCTTCCTCACATTCTGAGCCATGCCAGATAGGGATGCAGCTGGACAGCAGGCTAGTAGCTGATGAAGATGTGTGTGTGTGTGTGTGTGTGGGGGGGGTGTCCTTTAAATGCAGATGCTCCAAAGATGCTCCAGGTCAGGCTGTCAGTGATGTGCAACCCCCCAGGAAGCTTGTGCCCCTATCCCACGCTGTACAAGTAGTCAAGTTATTGGTGTTGCATAAGCTCACACGATGTTTCACACCAGTTCATCGGCATACAGTCGCATCGTCTGCGTTCCTGATGACATGCACGTACATACGGTCTGTGCTGAGCAGTTGTTAGTCAGCAGGACCAAGAGCAGAGGACTCAGAGTGCAGCCATGTTGCAAATTTCCTCTCCACAAGGCTGAAATGATATGTGGGGAATGTTTGATGTGTCCATAGTTGACTTAATTTACTCGTAATGCAGCTCTATAATATGGGCCATTTTTCATCTCCCTCCAGTTTCTGCAGGGTGATGACGGAACTGTAATTTGCTCACACTAACAGTATTACTATAATTACACAAGCTAGATGAGCTTCACATAACAAACGGTGACCTGCCAGCTTCAGGAATGGAAAAGCACTAAAACAGAACACTAACATCACCATCATTTTTCATGCCGCCACGAAACAAGCCATGGCAACGCGTGTAATGTACGCTGCACACAACACACATATAATATCGGAACCGTATCCTGAGTTTGTTTCACTCTGTTTCAGTTCTGCCTTGTCTACTGAATCCTCTCATGGTGGATTGACGCATCTCTAACTCTTCTCCTGCTTATTTTGTTTTATTTTCGTCATGCAAAGGGATGCATTTCACGTCTGTCTCCATTTCTGACATTCCAAAAGGATCTCTGCTCCTATCTTGTACACTTTCTGCTGGCCAACTGATAATGAAATGCTTAACTGTAACATCTGATAAACTGATCTCTCTTTCAGGATCATAACCGGGCTGAGTACGAGTTCCGTGTCATGCAAAAGACAATTCGTCAGGAACATTCCAACCCTGAGGTAAAGTGTTTGCTCTGCACTGACTAATGCATATTTAGTTGCCTTTATCTCTCATTTCCTTCCATTTTTGCATCACTTAAAAGCATTATTTTTATAGACAGCTGCTGAACATTCTGCCAGCCACACCGCCATCTTCATGGATTATGACTTCAGCTGCCTCTTACAAATTGGTTATAGCGTTCCAAACACACTGACAAACTGCCACTGACCTTTTCTTTTCTTCTCCTTCTTCCCATTAACTGTTCTCATATGTGGGCTTGTGTGCTTAAAAGCTGTGAAATTTGGCTCACCAATTGGAGGCATTCCTCTGAATATTAATAATTTTCATGACCAAATGCCAAGCATTTCCACCAAAATGTAAAAAAAATAAAATGAATTAATTTGTACAAGCTTCAGACAGATTCAGACAGGAGAAATTATGCGAGCATTATGCAAACATCGTGCTGGAGTTGTTTGGCTGAAGCGTGCAAACGCAAAATGAATGCACAAAGGGATCAGAGTGTTTACAAATACATATATACGATACAATATCGACGGGCAGTTTTCTAGCAATAAGAAGACAAGTTGCTGATAAAACAGAGAAATTTGTTTGTGTTTAGTAAAACAGCACTGACATGCCCCGAAGTATTTCACATATTGTAATGTTGAGGATGTTAAGCATGTTAGCATTTGTCTTGTGCCAAGGTCACATTTTCCTTGAAGCATCAGATATACACACACATGCACGCACGCACGCACGCACATACGCAGACACACACACACAGCTGTCTGAGTATTCTGACCCAATTCCCAGTTGGCTTGATATGACATAATAGCTTGGGGCAAAATTTGCTGTACTATACTGGGGCCACTTTGTGTGTTGTGTGTGTGTGTGTGCGCGCGTATGTGTATGTGTGTGTGTGTGT
>CAESWR010002566.1:433813-446416 GCA_903171835.1 Mullus surmuletus | reverse complement strand
ACCCAGCAGCTCGCTCCAACATCCGAGCCACCGTCAAGACAACTGCTGCCATCATCAACCTCATCATCATCATCATCCTTGATGAAATCTATGCCGCCATTGCCCGCTGGCTCACCACATTAGGTGAGGAACATTTCGGTTTTAATCCATTTAGAGTGAAAGCAGATGTAACTCTGAGCATTGAAGGCATATCATGATGAGTTTTAGATAAGTTATAAGTCCTTTATAAAAAAGTTTTTTCTTCAAACTCTAGAACCCTAACTTTTGCATTCCACAGTACTGTGTGTCTAATCCCTTCTGTCTGAGCTCTTTTCTGACTGGGATATTTCTTCATCTGTAGCTTTAAAGCTTTGGGTGTGTGATGAAACAAAGAAGGCGAGACAAAGCAGGAGATGGATAGGTTTAGCGATGAGGTTATTTGTGCTCGCCGTGAAGATGATGGACAATCTCCTGAGTTGGCCGGCGAGCACAGCTTTGCTCATTTGTCATTTTGAGACAGAAGGATATATACTTTTACTCTACTGTTTTTGCCAAGCATTTTCATTTCGAAATAGGATCAGAAGAACTTGCTGGTTTGGTAAAACAATGCTCTCCAAATTGCAGCTCATAACTGCCAGTTGAAATCAGCTCTACCAAGTATTTTGTTGCCCAATTGTCCATGTATGAGAGCCAAACTTGAAGAAACGGTCTTTACTTTTTTTTCTCTTTCAGAGGTTCCAAAGACGGACAAGAGCTTTGAAGAGCGCCTGATCTTCAAGACTTTTATCCTGAAGTTTGTCAATGCCTTCACACCAATAGTCTATTTGGCCTTTTTCAGGGGAAGGTAAGAGAACAATTTCGAACTGCGGATTGTTAAAAATGTTGGTAGAAAGATTGATTTAATGCCGTAATGTTAAATAATTTATCCTACTGTCCATTAGAGCTGCCCCTCCATCCACCCGTCAGTGTCAGTCACTGTATAATTGTATCCGAAAAGCCCAGTCTTTTTTAATTGGTGAGCTCACACGGGCCTGAGCAGGGACCAGTCACAGCAGCATCAGTTGAAATGGTACTACCACCATAAATGCTTTTAAAAAACAGCACGTGGAGTGAAAAGTACAATTTAGATATTCGCAAATAGTCAAATTTACAGTTAAAACCAAAGTCTGTTATTTACACACAAAATAGATTTGAGAAAGAAGAAAGTAGCCGATTCAGAAAGTACCAAACCCCTCCCCAAAAGCCGTTTTCCATCAACCAGCTACCGTTTTAACAGTTTCTTATGGTTTTGTTGATCCACAGGCTTGTTGGTCGACCCGGAAATTACCTGTATGTTGTTGGATCCTACAGAATGGAGGAGGTAATTCCTATCAACTATGCAGCAGTTTAACGTAGTTGTTTCTCAATTTTTACAACGCAAGAAGTATCACTGAGGATGTAAAACTTGATGAATTAACTTCAGGACGTGCCATTATGAGCAACCTCATCATAGATTAATAATATAAGAGTAAAAGCACAACATTAAGAAGTATATATGTGATTCTGGGATTATTTTCCCATTTGATTTGATTTTTGAAGCTTCCATAAACACATAATTTTTCTTTCTGCCCTTTTTGGTGTATTTTGATATGACTCCCGATGATCACATCTTCAAATTATCTCCTGCCTCTTCCTGTATCCTACTTCCTGCACACTCTTTGAGTAATTCACTCTCTCTCTTTACAGTGTGCACATGCAGGTTGCCTCATGGAATTATGCATCCAGTTGTGCATCACAATGCTTGGCAAGCAGCTCATCCAGAACAACCTGTTTGAGATTGGAATACCGTGAGTACAGTGGGAAAATTTCAACGTGGCATCACAAATACAATCAACTGCACGGGGTGTTTCCCAAAGAGAACTACACCCATGTCACACAAAAAAGTGACAGTTAACAGGGAAGCAAGTAAATGTTGTTTTTATATACAGTAAATTGAAGAAACTGCTCCGCAAGAGGAAGACCGAGCGGGAGACAAACCAAGAAGAACTGAACAAGAAAACCCTGCAGCGGCATGAAAAAGACCATTTGCTTGGTCCGTTCATTGGTCTCAGCCCGGAGTACATGGAAATGAGTAAGTTTGTCTGATTGACTATTTATTTTGAGTGCTCCTCTTCCTCTTTATATCAGGGCTCACCAAGAGGGATTACCGGGAGGCAGAGAAACTCTAAAATGCTTGAAAATGATGATGTAAATATGATTGCTTACCTCCAGAAGCTGGTACATGGAAATCACCACCTCTTAGAGTCCCTGAATTTAATGGGCTTTAATGGCATTTAACAAAATATGGTGAGCAAATACTGTGCACAAACACCTGAGAGTCACAAAGAAGCATCTGACATGCTGCCAATGTGACAAGGCAATGCGCTTTGTTTAGCACAATAAGCATCTCACGTGTCTGATGGGTGTTTATGCTAACGAGCTTTCTGCTTAATGCAATTTTGAATGTGCGACTTTACCAACTGCATTATGTATGATTATTGGAAACCATTCTTTTTACTCTTGGGTTCTTCCCAACCACCAAGGTTGCTGCTTCGACATTAGTAAATTGGTATTAACGTCACTAAATTGAAGATTGATTCAAGGACTCAAAACGCTGGTTCTAGTCCATCTCCAGCATCTCATGAGCTTATCAATGGACCTGGTTTGCCTACCAACCAGCCGTGGGGGTGGATGACGCAGTCCTCACCTCCCACACACATCCCTCTCTCATCTGGAAAAGGCAGGGAGAACTGGAAGAATCGTGTTCTTTCTCTTATTTCTCCAGTGTTTTCAACACCCCACGGCCTATACTTCTGAGGGACAAGCCTGAGCACTCGCGGGATGGCTCATGATTTATATCAAAAACTGACAGGATATGAGTCTCATACACCTAGTTCCTTTCCTCTTCACCGTCTGCACTGCGGACTTCATGCACAGCTCGGGCAAATCCTACCTGCAGAAGTTCTATGATAACGCGGCAGTTATCAGCCTCATTGCAGCTATTGCATCTGTGCTGCTTAAAGGAGAAGTATCACAGATTCTTTATAAGTACTTTATTAGCATCACAATAATTAACGTACAATAATTGTACCTTAATTCACTACATGATACAGTGAAGCAAACTACTTGTATCACCTGTATTTTTGTACACTTAGCACTTTGCATACTCCTTCGCTATACTCTGGTTAATGTAGCATTGCAAATATCCTTGTCTGGGATTAATAAAGGACTTCTTATCTTATCCCTGGAACGACTCAGCTAGGTGATGAATTCCATCACGATACCACTTATCCGTGATTGCGTTTGCTTGGTGTTATCAAGCAGGTGACTTGAGGAAAACCTGGGGATGTTGATCTTGCTTCAGACTGATGGCCCCTGTTTGGCATGCTGAACAAAAGTCGGCAGTGGTTAGGAGGCTTGAATTCTCCTACTTTGTTAAAACATGAATGAATGGAGATGAATTCAAGCTTTTTTCCCCTACTCCTCAAGCTACTCTTTCCATATCTCTGATTATGATATGTGCAAAACAGAAATACCGGGTTACGTCTGATTCATAAAGAAGTAGAGTCAGTGTGCGTGAAACCAGATTTTATTTCATGCTTCACTGATGGTTGACAGTTTGTCTTTGTTGAGTTTCATTGTGTTTGTCCTGCCGTGTTCACAGTCGGTAAGACAATGTGCTTACTCAGTGACTTAGAAAAGCGCTAATTTCTCCTGTCATCTGCTTCTTCAGTCATCCAGTTTGGAATGGTCACTCTTTTCGTGGCTTCCTTTCCTCTGGCTCCGCTCTTCGCTCTTCTGAACAACATAATTGAGATTCGCCTGGATGCCAAGAAGTTTGTCATGGAGCTCCGCAGGCCAATCGCGGGCAAAGCCAGAGACATCGGTAGGTGTTGGTTTATTTAGACAAAATAAATAGACTCAGGATTTTCTTGGAAATCAGCGGGCGCCAGGTGTTCCTTTTTGTGCTCACGTGGTTTTGTTAGTTTTTTGTTCTGTAACACGGCAGTGATGGTTCTTCTCTTTTGAGCAGGGATCTGGTATAACCTGTTGAGAGGTCTCAGCAAGGTCGCCGTCATTGTCAATGTGAGTCACAGCGCGGAAACCATTCAATGACCATGAGTCCACATCGCGTCCTTTTGGAGACGCCGTTTTCACATAACTGCTTAAAGGCAGATGATGACGATCTATGTTCTCTCCCTCAGGCCTTTGTCATCGCCTTCACCTCTGATTTCATCCCACGGCTGGTGTACCAGTACATGTACAGCCCCGATGGTACCATGCACGGCTTCATCAATCACACTCTTTCTTACTTCAACACCAGTGACTTCCAAACAGGCACGGCCCCCCTGCAGCCGGATCACCTGGGTTACAGTGTGCCAGTATGCAGGTGGGGCTTCACTCCACGGATAACTCAAAATATTAGTGTTGTGGTGTTGTATTTAGATGATGTTTATTGCATTTCTTGCTGATACCTTTGTGTATATTTGACATAATGCTTTTCCGTTTCTGTCATCAGATATAAGGACTATCGCGAGCCACCCTGGTCAGACACACCATACGAACTCTCAAAGGAGTTCTGGGCCATCCTGGCGGCGCGCCTCGCCTTCGTTGTTGTCTTTCAGGTTTGTAAAAATACACTGACTGGCCCATTCTTTCAAAAAATATAGCACAAGAGCTAAATTTTGTCATGCGTATTTAAAAAAAAAAAAAAATTTAAGTGGATGTTTAAATGAAAAACTGGAGGGGGTGCCATCATACAATTCAACACTACCTGCATTCCTGTCCATGGAATACAAGTAGTGTCCGGTATCTCATCAGTAGCCACAATAGAGCATTAATGTTTTCTACATCTGTGACTGGTTTGATGGTTAGGTTAGGCAGTTAGTTTTGATGTTTTGGCTTGCATGTTTTCTGTGTGTATAGTAGAGTGTGTGCATTTAATAACTAAAGAACCTTTGTGCAGAATTTATTGCATTTATCATGCCCATGGGCAAAATTGGCTAAATGTGTCTAATTAAACAACAACAATCTTAGAAGGTCTGTAGCTCATTTCTGACAGACTTAATTAGAAATACTCTCGATATGATGTGGTGAGAGGTGTTTTTAATGCGCCCTCTTGTCTCTTCAACCCGCACAGAACGTGGTGATGCTCATGAGTGACTTTGTGGACTGGCTGATCCCAGACATCCCCAAGGACATCAGCCTCCAGATCCACAAAGAGAAGATTCTCATGGTGGAGCTTTTCATGAAGGAGGAGCAGGGAAAGAAGTTTGCTTTGCGGGAGAACCACAACCAGGACAACTGCATTTCTCCCTCGTCCACCAACCACAGCCCCGCACAGCCCCGCTCACGGCCGGTGTCACATGCAAACTTGGGTTAACTGCATGGCCAGCCGTTGGCATCGGGCAAAACAAGCACAAACGACAACAAGCAAAAACTGTAAATAAGTCAACCAGGTACATGCTTAAAGAGTGAAAAACTGCGTGCAGTTTGCAGCATCCCGTCACCTGATAGTTGAATCCTGTTCATTAACCTGAATGTAATCACATGAGAATTATTTCACTTTGAATGCTTTTTTTTTACCCAAAGATGTACTACAGAAGCCAAACATTCCAGTTAACTACACGTCTGCACAATGACAGTGATGTCGAACAATATTATGGGACGCTTTTGAAAGGAACAAGCCATTATTTTCTTGAGGATAATTTCTCGCTGATAAGATCAACATTCAAGATGTCTGAAAAAATAGTGCCATAACCCAGCTCTATCCAGGTGTGCGCTGCATGTCAAAAGATCAGACTATTCACACTGGCTGCAACCAGGTACGTCTCAGAAGCGGGAAATTCTTAACTCGGGAGGCTCACTCAATTTTACAGTGAGCCAACACAAACATGCAGAGTAAAGCCATGTGTAGATAATCAGAAATTAAACAATATAAAAGTCTTCATAGTTCAGCCATTTAGCCCGTGTTCCCACCAATATAGAGACGCATGAGGGACAACTTTACTGCCTTCTCTTTCTGCATGATGGGTGGATGCATGACGCTGCCTTGTGACAACTGTTTATTTTGTCGATCACTCTCTTATGAAACCCTCCAAACTTCATAACTGAGCAGGGAATAGAAAGTTATGTCAGACTCAGTGAATTCGTATTTAATTGTCGCCAAACTGTGTTCTATGTAAATGATTGACTAATTATTATGCTAATGCTTTCATTTTTTTTAATTCACAAATTATTATTGCACAATATTTAATGGAATATACCAGGGTAAAACAGAGCTCTTAGACACGCGATCTTAGACAGAGACGTACATGTGACACGCAGCCGGTGTGAAAGGAATAGCATGCCAGATGTGTCAATTCACGCAATGCCAGCCTAACGCAGCCAAAATGCATCCAGTGTGTTTGTGGCTGTGACAGACTTCCTCAAGGAGCAAATTCATGCCTGCTCTCTGTCCCATGAACACCGTCTTTGTACAGAAAATCTGTCCAAAATGGTCCCAAATGCTTTCTTTTTTATACAAATGGAGGGATTTATAGGTTGTGTTGTTGTTTTCAGTGTGCATTATGGCAAAGCCCCTGTGCTTTGTGGTGGACAGAAACGTTTCTGTTCTTTTGGTACGAGTACCACATCATGCACAATTCTGTTTAGTTTTGAGCAGGAAAAGTGCCCGGTGGCATCACTCAAGGCACAAGGTATATCGTTAGTCATTTCAATGGACTGGACGTCTTAAATTTGCAAAATCACATTTCACTTGGTTGAGATTCTATTCTGTGCACCCTCGATGTGGCCTAGCAGTGTAAAAGCAGGTATCTTTAATTGTACTTTTCCCTTGGAAAAACAGATGTCACTACGATTACATTTCGCTTTGTAAATGTGAGCAAATTGTTCATATGTTCAACAAGCAATGATATTAATATAAGAATAATTGCCTTCTTGCAACAGAGACAAACATTTAGTGACCGTATGACTCATCTCAAATGATTACAAAGGGCTATTTGTTTACTGGGTAAACAGCAGAAACAACTGCCTGGTTACACCAACAGCTATTGTTTTGCCTTTCTTATCTAATTTAGATACTTTGGCACATCAACTAAGGCCCATGCAACCCATGGAGTTCTCCAGTTTCCTGTCAGATTGGAGTTCTTCACATAACATTGGACTTAAAGCTTTATCCCAGAAAAATGATAAAAACCAAATATCAATATGCTGCTCATCTTAACATTGTGTAGGGCTTTGATGAGAAGTAACGTATAGGGTGTTGACGCCTATGAATTGTGTTTATTCACAGATGTGTTGACAGGTCCTATATTTTTAAGTGAATGTACCCATGTAGTAAGCAGTAGAACACGTGACACACATTTACAAAGTGTGCACAGTGCACATAAGACACTGCATATTTGGACTTTTTGTCAATGCTCGGATTTAAAACCTTTTGATGTTACTATACAGCAGCTACATCTTGCTAAAGACTTGCTTGCCCTAACTGGTGCAACAGGGATGGACAGCGTTGAAACTGGTTGTCCAGACAACCCTGTTGGTATGAACGGAAATTGCTGTAGTCAAACTTGGAAAGGCAGTGTTGTTTTAATATCTCCTTACCTTTTCATCTTTTTAAATTCTTTGACATTTTCCCGAAGCTACAGCTACGTTCGAGCACAAAGACTGAATAATATTGATTTGTGTGTATCAAGCTGCCAAAAAACAAGGCAAAATTCAAATTCCTTGAGTGTTGTCAACATATTCCTTTGCTGTAAATATAGAGAAATACTCCAGATTTGACAAAATGCATATTTCCATAGATAACTCCCCGTGACCTGTATTTATTTATGATGTAAAACTACTGTCATGTATTTCTATGGGAATTTTGCTTTGGACGATACAGATTCACTCCAGATCCAATGACTGGTGTTACAAAAAAAAATCTTGATTTTTCGAATTTGTACTCCTAATTTTTATTTATGATATAAGATGTACAAAATGCCAACATTATGGACCTATTCTATGGAGGGAGCACAGCTAAAAAAAAACAGCATTTAATCAGAATATATTACTAGATGTGACTTGCTATTTATAAGCAAAACTGCACATTCATCTTAATCTTGATGCTGTTGTACATGTATGTAGGGTTAGTGTTGATATTTGCCAGTAGATACATGTTGTTACATGTCTGTCTGTTATACAAAACATTTGCACCAAGAATGTCAGAAAAAGTGGTGTGACATGTAAATACTCGCCCCTTTATGTCCCAACGATACATATTATGACATGCTGGTATCTATTATAGGTCAGAGTTCTAATTTCTTGTCAAACTGATTATATGACACAAGCACAATACCTTCTTGTTAATATTAAAATTTGTCCTTATAGGAGGTGAAGCATTGTGCATAGGACAGCCTGTTTGTTTCTATTCTATACTCCTATGTGTCTTCCATTGTTTTCCTTTATTATTGTGTTGTTCTTCTCGTTGATTTAAACGTTATTCAAGTTTTCATTTCATCTTATTCAGCTTTTCACCGTATTTTAATTGACTTATTTTCATGCATACTATGCTCAGTTACATAAACTAATAACAAAAGGATCAGCTGTTACATGACACTTTGCACTGATGTTGGCAATCTTTTATTCTAATTCTAAAAATGTTTTGCCTTTTTTTTTTCCATTTTCTTTTTTCTTTTTAAACCCCAACAACCTTCCTTCAAATGGGTTACCGGTATCCACTTTGTATTTTGTGTTTTAGGTTCTTTTTGAATTGAAAATAAACTTCCCTCCTTCACAAGCACTACTAGTACTACTGTTACTGCTTCCATAATGTAATTGCTATATTAACCCCAATAATGTTACAACTGTCAGCTCTACTACTGTTAGTGAAATATTAGCTCACATGCATTTTCTGCAAGGGAGTTTTGTAGTTATTCCTCTGCAAACCATTCGCTAAAACTTATGAAATTAAACACATATACTGAACAATTTTGTGATTATTGACACCAAGTTTCAAGTTCCCACAATGTCTAATTGGGTAGAAGTGTTGTTCACATGCTTAATTTCTTAATTGTGTGTACAATGACAACAGATGATTCGATGCCTTGAATCAGCCCATGATGAACATCTTTGCATATTGGTTTTTCTATGATTCAAAATCCATATTGGATTTTATTTGTAAGAAAAAGCTCACGTTTTCAAAGGCCAAAAGCTTTATCAAGTCTTCTTACACTTTTCACGATAATTCTATCACCACACTGGTTATATTGACACACGGCCCCATTGTGATGACACAAAATTTAGTGTCATTTGACCACTGGAGGGCACTGCAGTAAGAAAAAAAAAAAACCTTGGGCAATTGATGTAAAGCTTATTTTCAGTGCTCGTTTTGTTGCTTTTTTCATTTTCTGGAATGTGAGCTTGGCTGCCCGCCTTCATGCTGCCCGCACCCTGAAGTGTCTGATGTTACTCTTGCATTGATCATGTCTTATATTAAGACTTTGACCAGAAATTAACCAACCATATTTAGAGATTATTGCATTGTTCTCAACTTGTATACTTGTATATATCTGGCGGATAAGCAACTTGTCTGTCTTTATTTGCTACAACATTTCTGCAAATAAATGAAAATTACAATTACAGTGTACAGAGAACAACCCTGTTGAAATTCCCTCACCAGTAGAATGTCTGAATTAGTGTGTCAAACAATTAAATGATCTGTTTCTTGCCGTGAGCTTGCTAGATTTCCCTCTCAGCATCCCGAACTGTGTGTCATCGCCTTTTGATGCAAAATATTGAACCAACAGTGTGCCACTTCATCATCAAATTCACGTTGTGACCAGTTTGAGTGACTCAGCTCTGTAGATTAAGGCTTTCGGCGGTTTTATGAGAATCAGTTTAACGGCTTGCATGTCTGTACATTGTGGTCATTATTAGGAACTTCATTGTTTGCATTTGTAATGTAGTTTATTGTTTGTTTGTGTGAGAGATGGCAATGTGATTAAAAAAAGGTGCCTTGCAGTCGGTCTGTCCATGTTTTGTGTAAGTTGAGGATGTTTGTGAGTCAAACTGAAGCATAAAATGAAAGTGATACTCGATAGACTGACTTAATTGTTTTCATTTGTAAAATGTTAAAACTGAATTTAAGTTGATATAAAAGTTAAGGTAATATTAAGAACATCTTACAAAGGAACTTGTCTGGATAAATGTTGTTTGTTGGGCCATAATTTGCCACCAGAATCCAATGTTCTAGATTGGATTGAATCTAGAAAATGGAAGTGTAAATTGAGAAAACACAATTTATGACTTGGTGTACACCTGTTGTGCCCACCAACACAAATTCAGCTGTTTTTTTTAATCTAAATATGGAAGTAGAAACCACCACTCATTCATTCATGATGATGTTGTCATCCTTCAAATGATCCAGATTAGAATGGTTTCTATAATACAAACTGCCTTTACTTTTGGAAAGAATGTTTTTGCCCATATGATTGTGTATGTGTTTTTGTTTTTTTACAAGCATAAATATCGCCTGAATTAAATGTCTCAACAAATGGTTTGGGGTCACATGAACATCTTGATGCCTTGTTGATTAAAAAAAAGAATCCAGCTGACATGGCAGCAGACATACGACATACATACATGAGAAGAAGAACACATCCAGAGACAGAACCGTGGAGGATGGAAAGAGGAGACTGTTAAAGCCAACTGACTGTATCAGCTATGTGGGCTCTAAACGCACCGGCCAGTAGAAGACAATCAGATGTGTCCTCATTGTTCCGCCCACACCTGAGAACCTGTCCAGCATCACCGCCAGCAAAAAGTCTTATTGTCTGTCTCTCACAATACTCATAGCCTATATCAACACTACATCATAAAACTGCACAAAAATCTATGTAACTAGTTCACACACTTGTTTTCAATTTAATTCAATTCAGCTTTATTTATGTAGCACCAAGTAGAGTTGTCATTGGCCTACTTCTGCACACCTCTCTGCATAAGAAGAAGAAGAAGTGACGCGTAGAAACTTGCTTGGAATGTCTCAACTTTGAGACGCGGAAGCGAAAGTAAACACTTACTGGTTTCGTTTATTTTAACCTAGATATATACAACAGGTTCCCTCACATGGCGTCCCTGCTGCTGCTGCCGCCGCCGCCATCTTACAGAGGTGCTCTGCCCATTCGCGTGTGCTGGCAAAAATGACACTTGTATGAAACTTTAGTATGTTGATATTGATCCTATGTTTAACCTAATAAAGCTAGATAGAGCTTAATAGATTTTTTTGTCCAGTTAGTCCCCAGAAGCTATTGCGTTCAGTAGTCTCAAAAATACTGAATTGTTCTGTTTCATAAACACAACACGGCACAGTGAGCCTAGTTACTGCATGTGTACGGAGGCCTATGCATTTTGTTCTACTTGTTGGACCACCGCATTGCATTCAAACACCGTTAACAGAGCAGGATCTGGATATTTTTGTCTGCAGTCTCCACCCTCTACTGCACAATCCTCATAGCTAGACATTTTTGTAAACTCACTATGACCACATCCAAAAAGATAAACAAAGCCATTGTGCACGCTTTAAAGTGTGTTGCTCTGTCTCTTTATCGGTTTAAAACCTTATAAATGAATTCACACATAACAACTGCCATTTAAATGTGAAATATTACATTATGGGGTGATGATTTTAGTGGCTACAGCTCGCGCTTGCAGGCAGCAACCTCTCCAAGATGGCGGCGGCGCTGACGTGTCGCCTCAGTGTGCAGCGGAGACCGGCACGTGCTCTCGCTTGTATATCTACGTCGTCTTACACGCGTTACTTTCGGAGCGTCGCGAAGAGTCCAGACATGAGCGCCTCGAAGTTTAACTCTGCTTTACTGGAGATTTCCAACCAGCTGGGCAGTGACCAGCTGGAGAAGCTCAAGTTTCTCTATCGCCATCTCGGAAAGAAGGCGCTGGAAAAGGTCACCGACGGAACCCACCTGTTCCGACTTCTGACGGAGAGACAAGAGCTGGCGGAGGACAACACGGAGTCTCTCGTCAATGCGCTCACAGAAGTCAAGCGGCGCGACCTGGCTCAGATCTTAGACGATTTTCAGACTCACCGCGGGACGACCGACGTCCACTCGACCGACCCGGAGACAGGTAACTGGCTCAGGTGGAACATGCGCCCACGAGGTCGTGTGGCAGCACTGTCACACTGTAAAGATCTGACCTGGAGTCGGTTTGTCCCCCCTCTGGTTTAGGAGGGAGAGCGACGCCTCAAAAGGCGCTCATACCTTCAGTGAAACTAGTTGTTAGTTAATCTGGGTTAGTGGGTGTAGTGAACTCAAACTGATTTAGTGATCTAAACTTAATGTGATAGTTCACCCAGACACAGGGCTGGGTATCGTTTAAACTTGTTTCCATACCAATTGAGTACTTCATCTGATTCAACTCATGACTCAATGACTAAAACTCAATGACTCAACTTCATTCAATATTAATCATGCAAATAGAGAGCTGCAATCAGTTGCTGTTGTTGCGGTGTTGGACCAATAACACGGCACACTGAATCGAACAAACAGTAGAAACAGTCAGAAAACATATAGAAACAGTCCTTTTTTTCGAGATCCGAGTACAATA
>CAESWR010002566.1:405513-417571 GCA_903171835.1 Mullus surmuletus | reverse complement strand
TTCCTGACTCTCGAGTAACCAGGTGAACCTAGTCGATAAATCCCGTTTGTTTCTATGGAGCTTTACGTGGAGTAAAAGCTCAGGCACACATTGAACAATGTTTCTGCAAAACCATTTTGAATATCATTTTTCGTGTACGTGTAATGACTTCCACAAACACGGGTCGCCGAGGGGCTGAGGCATGGATTGCTTGTGAGATGCACAAAAAAGAATGAACTGAAAGTCCAGAAATAAATTCAACATTTTGTGAATCAAATAAAAGGTGATCAACTCATGACAGCATGCAGTAACTCCTTATCGAAGTATTAACAAATATCAATGGAAGAAGGGCGACCCAGCTCACCCGCTTACCTCTTCATTTAAAAAAAAGAAAAGGAATTGGTGGACATATGACGTTAATATTCCTGCCCATCATCTATCTGACCTCAACACTCGTACTTAATAGATAATTTCAATGGGACAGTCTTGCAGTAGTGATGATATTGACATCTTTAATTGCTGTATCTTCTGTCACGTGTCTTTTCAGCAAAACACATCATAAAGATTGATGGAAAAGCAGGTCTCTTCAAAGGGCTCGGTCCGAGGCTCTGCGCCGGCACCATTGGCACGGTTGTGCACAGCAAAGTTGTGCAGGTAGGTCTGAAAAGGTTCAGCACTTGTACATGCTCCTTTCGTGTCTGTTATTTTCCTTACATGAGAAATGGTCGGTGACGCCTGTGAGTTAATTTCGAGATCACAGTTAAGGTTTGGGAGATGGAATGTTGTGGGGACGTGGAACTGGTCCATTGCATGGGTTTTTGGGTGTGCTAAAATGAACAAACTTGGTCCCGAGTCTATGACAGAGATCAGGGTCATGTCATCATAGATATTTTTAATGCTGTTCATCACCAATTAATGAAATCCAAACTGATGGCTTAGATAAGTCAAAACACAGGAGAAGGCACACTTACTTTAACAGAGCCTAAAAATGTTTCTTTACCCTGGCAGTCATAATATTTATTGTGTTGTAACATTTATTTTCCCATCCTTACAGAGATGTCACGAGCAGGGCACACACAAGGTAATACTTTAATCACGTCACGTACTCTCCAGTGCCAGAAATGTGTTCTCATGATTTAGATTCCAGCTGCCTTGCAAGTTAATGTGATTTAGGCTTCCGCCAAAGTGCTAACTAACAGCTTTGTGTTTTTGCAGGTGATGAGCCAGACTGCTGCAGACGGCTCCCTACAGCACGTCGTCAACGAGGTAATGACCAATGTTGACGTCTACAATAGCTGCCTGGGTCGGTGTGTCCTCTCATTTCTGCCTGCGATGTTCCCACATTGTGCAAACATCCGTAGCCGATATTGGCCTTTAAAGACGAAGACAGTTCCCATCAATCCCATGGTTTCTTGAGCAGCCTTGCAAAAGGAAACGGAAGCATTCACGATTGATTGTTTTGTGCCTCTGCAGACAACCAAAGAGATGATAGCACGTTCCTGTGCCACCATAGTCACACATCCCTTTCATGGTACGTCGGGATTATCTGCACGTATACATGTGTCACATGTGAGTTTGGAAGGACTCTCAGCTATTAAAGCTCCCATTCCTGTCCATTTTGGTTCTTGTCTCCCCTCTCAGTGATTACCTTGCGATGTATGGTGCAGTTTATTGGAAGAGAAACAAAATACAGGTATGGTTTTTATGTTTCCGCAACCTCTTCTGGTGAATGTGGGTTGTGGAGTTAAAATGCACAATCATTTTTCTCATTGGTGCTTCATACATGACCCAGAGAAAGCACAGTATTGATACACCTGATTGTCTTTTTCTCAGTGGGGTTTTTGAATCCATCGTCACAGTCTACAAAGAAGAAGGCATACTGGGCTTCTTTGCGTAAGTGAATGAATTTACCACGCTTGAAATGAGTCGCTGAAGATGTATTATGAATGAAGAAGCAGAGCTAAATGATTTAACCAAATAGTCTTTTGACTGATAAAGATTATGGCTAAATTGTGAAAGTCCCCGCTGCATTGATACACATACATGCACTATGATATCTGATGGGTTGTTTTATTTATCTTGTATTTTTGCCCTCAGTGGATTGATTCCTCGCCTTCTTGGTGACATCCTGTCTCTGTGGATTTGTAATATGCTGGCTCATCTAATCAATACGTACGCCATTGACGACTCGGTATGCAACTTCTTTACTGATTCCACATTTCTTTATTAATACTGCAATTCACATGTAGATTGCTTTGATGTAATGTGCCCTCATTGCCCAGTTTTGTGCTGCTGTTAGACGCTTCTCTGGAAGGTGATACTTGGCATTGTCATTGTTAACTTAACCAAGCGGCGGGCATCAGACAACTTTGTGGAATTGGTCAGTGATGCTAAACAAAAATGAGCTTCCCTTTTTTGCCTTCACCCAGTAAGACCAGGTTGTCTTTCAGTATCCAGACTGGGAATACACATATCAGCTGACTTACTTTTGACTGGTTAACACCCTCAGTTAATAAGAGTTTAAATGTAGGACTATAGCCTATTTGAGCACAGTTATTATATTACTATTATTTTTAATAATTGAAAAAAATGATGTCTAATCTAAGACAGATTCAGGCAGAAATGCTGTGACAATCAATGTTTCAAAAACAGCACTACTCCTACTCAAAAAAGTATGCAGCATTTTAGCCCTGGAATCTTTTTCCACATCACTTTTTGAGCTTTGTTCGCAAAAGCGGTGAGGCCAAAGACCTTAAGGAGATATAAAGCAAATTGGAAAATGGAATTTGATTGTCAAATCATGCACTCAAAGTGAAATTAAGGAAAAAGATCAAATGCAAGCCAAATAATTTAAGAGACAACAGCTGAGATGAGGTCAGGAAATGGCTATGCTCACCAAGTTAGCACTGTTTGACCTTTTCTGGTGGAACAGGAGGGAACGTCAGTTGAGCCCCATAACTAACTAACTTTTCACAACAAATGAACTATGTTGTTTCTGTGCACAGATGAGTCACACAGGAGAAATCAAGAACTGCTCTCAGGCTGTGACTGGGGTAAGAACATCTGTTCTCCAAGTGCGGCACTTTTGTCTCGCCAGCTCAGTGCTCCATCAACTCTCCTTCTTCTCCTCCTCCTTCCAGTTCTTCGCCAGTATGCTCACATACCCCTTTGTCCTGGTGTCGAACCTCATGGCCGTCAACAACTGCGAGTAAGTTGGCCTGCTGTTGATCGCTGTTAGTCATGAAGGATCACGCAAAGTACACTTATCCTGCCACTATTTTATTCTCAGGCTTGCTGGAGGCCTCCCTCCCTATGCATCAGTATATTCCAACTGGGTGGACTGCTGGAGGCATCTAAGCAGAGAGGTGGGTGACACCTGGCTTTCAAGTTTACCCCCCCCCCCAGTACATAAAATGTGACCAGAAACCAAATGTGATGTGATTCCCAATGCATCCCCTGTGGTTTAGTGTTCATCGGCCACGACTGACAATCTGTTTTCTCTCCTTCACAGGGCAACATGAGCAGAGGCAACAGTTTATTTTTCCGAAAGCTTCCAGTGGGAAAGACGTACGCAATTGATCAAAAGAGATTTTTTTAATCCTCTCTTCCTGCCCCCAGAGAACTGAGCAGAACAGTTATGATGACAATAAATTAACATTGCCTGACCTGCAAAATCGGCAGTCAGCAAGTTTTTTTGTATGCACTTGTTTACTATGATTTTCTTAACCTGTCATGTGACTTCATTCGTTTTCAGCTCTTTTCAAACAGGCGTAAAGTGTAACTAAGCCCCTAGGTTTTGGCTGGAGTGCCTCTGCACTCGAAATTCAAAAAATGCCTCATTGTGGGTGGGCTGGGAGGAGGAGCTAAGACCTGAGTGTCACTCTCTGCAGCCTCCACCCGCGCCAACAACTAGATCCCCCTACCACACACAAACCAAACCCAACACATTTAGCTAACGCGAAACCCGCTTATCAAGCTAATAATGAGCGACGCTTCAAAAGGCAGTTTTGCAATAAACCTCATTTAAAGTGGAGGACTTCTCGCCTCCAGTCTCCCACCGATGATGACACAGATCCACAGCTCTACCAATCAGAGCCATTAGCGCAGGTGGCAGCCGGCACGGAGGACATGGAGCGGCAGGACAGGATGGGGGAAGTTTCTGAATGGTAGCCTGCTTTATGAATAGAATATTTGAATAGCAGAAGTAAAATAAATGAATAGCTCCGTTTTTCGCACTTTACCATGGGCATATTTCATGTCACGCTACTTGGTTTTCTTACTTACCAACCTACTCACCACTGACAGCGGCACCCGCAGGCGGCGTATATATAGGAGGACGGGGCGACTAGGGTCAGTTGGAGACAACGGTTGCCTCCAACATGTCATCTGCCTCCATCACAACATTAGGTAAATTCAAGTGCAATAACCAAGTGTTCAACCTGTAGAGGGCAGCTGCTCTGCATTTTTTCCACCACAAAATGTGGAATTTAAATACCTTAGACTAAATTGTCAAAGTCGGGACCTGGATCAATCGACAACACTTCATGTCCAAATATAGCAGTGTTCAGCAGAAAAAAAGTGGTCTAGGGGCTTAGGTACACTTTAAAACCATGAGCCGGAGTGTCATGGTATTTCCATCGCACAACCACACAACTAATCCAACAGCCAGTCTGTATAATTTTATGACAGGTCAGTGTGTATTTAACCCCCCCTCCCCTTACCTGCTGTTTTTCTAATAGTTTATCAATTATGACAATGACTTTCCTTTGGAGTTATTTGGAAATGGCACTTAAGTCTGCATGTGGTAATGTCTAATGATTCACGATCGAGTGGGACCTCTGTTCACACGTTATTGTGTTTGTTCATTGTTGTGATGCTGATGAAAGGGAGATGTGCAGAGGCATGGAGAGTGGCCTGAACTGACTCCGCCGCTCTTAACTTAGTCCAGTGCTTGTATCAACTCATTCTGACTGACCCAAATAAAATGTTTTTTTCGATCGTCTTTGTTGTGAAGCCTCTGGTATCGATGTCCCCACACGGTCCTTCAAAGTCAACTAAATGCTGATAGTTTTAACACAGGTTTATCAGATTTAAATCAACCATGCTGTACTAAATTATTATCGGCCCTGGCTTCATCTCAAATGTATTTGAGCAATCCTCGTGGTTGCCAGGTGTGTGGGAAGCCTTACCTTTATTTTCATGCAAAAGCTTAAATGGGACAATATGAAAGGTAAACTGAGAAGAGGTGTATTGAAGTGCAACCACTTTGTGTTCATTCACAAATGTATTTAGATATTCAACCATCAAATAAAATTGGCTCCATCCAAGGACCTGACAGTCAGATACAGCTTTTTCATTTAATGGATTGATGAAACAACACTTGAATGATATGGAATCCTGTACACTATTTACAAAACAGTGCGAGCAAAAATTGCATAAAAGACTGAACACTATACTTAATTTATGTTCAGCTGAAAGCTCATGTTAAGTGCTTAATGATTTCACTCACTTGCATGGCCTGCGCTCACTCTCGTGGTTTGACATATGAATCTGTCTGTATGTGTGATGGTCATGAGGGTGTTCGCTTCCAGTGTCAACTTAAGTTAATCCGTCCTGCTGCCCATGCGCGGTTATACAGCGCCACTGTTGTCGTCTACAGGTTTGGTACCACTGTGGAAGGTTTGGATATGATGGTTCATGTCCTTGCGGTTCGTCACCGTATGGCCACACTGCACACACGTGTAGCGACCCTTGGTGTGCTCCCACAGAATGCGTCTGGTGCAGGTCAAACCTGAAGTGTGAGAGGAAAAGTTAGAGCTGCAACAATGATATTTGACACACTATTTGTGTAATTTTTTTTTTTTTGCTGATGATTCCTGGTACAATTCAGGTGCCAATTATATGATAAAGCAATTGGCTACATTTATGTTCTTGCTGTGTGACCTGCTTGCTACTTTTCAACCTTGCCACTGTGTATTTGTGATGATCCAAAATTTTAAATCAAATTAATGATATACCAGTCCCTCCAGAAAAACACCCCAAAAGTCAGTTTTCGGCATAAAATATACAAGGGCTCGCAAAGTGTATTTTCCCTCTATTTCCCTTAGCAGGGGGGGAAAAGGATCATGTTTAATCACACTCCGTTACTGTGGAAATTTATACAGAGCCACACAGTGAAAACAAAGACAACCACGAAAGCTCACACCTGCTCCCTTGTGTATTTCAACCTGCATTTACCTGTATTGTATAAATGATGTGGTCATAGAACATAGGATATATTGAAAATAGGAAGCACTTACTGTGCTATATCTACATTTTTTTTTTTTTACAGCCAAGGGAACCTACTCTTTTATTCTTTTAGTATTGCAGTTGGCACGTTCATAACTAGCGTATTTGATGTGCCGCTACATCTGTGACTTTGTGTGCTTGCTCAACACAGGAAATCATTAGAAATAACTTTCATTAGAACATGGTTTTGGGGAAATAAACTCTTTTGTTCTTCATCAAAATTTTGCTTCATCACAATTCCACAATTTTAGCAAATCCCTGCACCCCCCCACCCACACAGACATTCCATCACATTTATTTTTAGAAAAGCAGATGTGTAAAGTAAATTTATCCTCATAACCCCCCCCCCCCCATGTTTTTTTTCTGAAGGGACTGATTACTTTCTTTTACAGGAATGGGTCAATTGAAAGGTTCAATATCAATGGCCTATATGGAAATCCAAACGTCTCTGACAAGCACACAGCATGTTTGAGAGTGTGGGTGTAAGCAACAGTAACTGAGTGAGTGGCCCTCCATGCGCTTCAGTTTGAGGAAACACTTACCCGGATTCTTCTTCCAGGCAGTTACGGACCCTGGTGGGGACTGAGGAGTTGAAGCCTGAGCAGGCGCGGGAAGCTCAGGGGTGCTGGTTGGCAGCTGGTGCAGAGCCTGGTCTGCAGGGGTGTCTGAAGCTGCCGTCTGCTCCATTGAGCTCAGAAAGGGAGACTGGCTGAAGGTTTGGTCCCCCATCTGTGGCTGAGGGGCTACTTCTGCGAGGTTCGGGGGAATGAAGTGCTGAGGCGGAGTGGGTGGGGCGAAGCTGGGGGGGTCAGCAGATTCAGTCGGAGGCATGGTAGGAAAAGGTGCGTCCGGGTTTGGAGGATGAGAGTGCAGCTGCTGCAGAGCCGGCACGGCGTCCAGCGCTGAGGCATCCATGTCCATCGGCATAGCGGTCGCGTTCACACTCTCAACGGTAATGTTCATGGGCGCCGTGATCATGTTCACAGGTGGGCTCATCACGGTGACAGGGGGGTTGACCATGTTTACATGTGGGTTGACCACATTCATGTGAGGGTTGACCGCATTCACAGCGGGGTTGACCATGTCCACTGGAGGGCTGACCATGTTCACAGCAGGGTTGACCACGTTCGGGTTTGTAGCAGCAACTGGTGGAGGGGGCGCCGGCTCATTTAGCTTTTTCTTGGCCCGGGTCACTTTGGAGCAGGTGTGCAGGTGGGTGAGAAGGCCGCGGTAGGATCGCAACTTTGTACGGCAACTCTCGCACCTTTAGACAGAGTGACATTAACCGCCATGTCATAACCTCAAACGCACTGGAATAAAACAAAGCTTTAAACCACCAGAGTGGCACGATTAAAGATACTCACAAGAAGAATATGTTGGGTTTGTGATGGTGCCTCATGTGCTCCATTAGCTTCTGCATGTCAGGGAAGGAACCACTGCAGCCGACAGTTGAGCAGAGCAAGACTTTTCCTGGAAAAACACGTTTATCGTTTCGTGGAAGAAGAAAACTAAGAACAATGCTATTCCCTTTACTGTATGTTTTATTAATCTATTTTACAACAACATTGCACCGAAATTAGGGGTGTCCCGATGGAACTTTTTCACTTCCAATACGATACCATTATTGCAGCCTTGAGTATTGGCTGTTACCAATCCGATACAATATCAGCATGAATCATACATACTTTTATGACTTATTTTGTGGTATGGAATGTATGGAAAAGGCTTGATCAAGTGATTTTACTCAAATAGAGAACAATAGTCGGCAACAGTAGTTTGAGAAAAACAGACCCATTTATTATTAACCAATGGGTTACATATATTTAACCTTAAACATAAGAATTAGAAGTGCTGGAGCAGAGTCTGGACTGCTTGTATCGGATTGCTTATATCTGAGATTTTAGATGCAGGCCAATATAATCCAAAACTCGTTTTTTTTGCTGATATCAGACCGTTATCTGATATCAGTATCGGATCAGGACACCCCTAACAACAAAAATGCACAAGACGAGTTCACAAAAGCTGTTTGTTTTTAAGTTTGTTCAACATTTTTGAATGTGAATTAGGCCTAAAAACGAAAGGCGTGATCCAGCTGCTGCTCACCGGGCAGAGACTGAGCTGGGATATCGTGATCCTTGATATGACCCTCCAGAGAACTCCTGTCAGAGTAGACACGCTTACAGCCGAACAACGGACACGCAATCCTCTGGATCCCTGAAAGACACAAACACGGCTTCAGAAATGTTCTGGAACAACAGGGCGAGTGACCTCAACTGGTTCTTGGTGTCAAAGGCCAAACGTGTAAGGTCAACACCAGAGTTAGACAGGAATCATGACAGAATTTGGTTGTGGTGAGGAGCTGGCTGCCTTGACACCATCAAAACTCTGATAGCTCAATGTGCAAGTAGTAAGCCCCTTTGGTTGCTGCTTGTGACGTCAGCAGCTCCCGGATGTGAACTCTGTTGTGCAGGAGCCACAGTTAGCATCCGCTCTGCTGTCTAACAATGTGACGACAGAAACACCCTATCTGCACCCCCCGTCTGAGACAGGAGGTCACGGCGGCTGCAGGCGTGGTGTGCACGACCGAACTTACAAAAAACAGACACCCCCGTCCCCCCAAAAAAAGCTGAGAGAGTGAGAGCGTCCGTCCGAGCCGCCGCCATCATGAGCAAAGGTGTCTCCGAGCAAAGTATCAAAGCACAGCGACGCGCCTCCCGGAAGTACCGAGGCCCCCCTGCTGCTTACCTTCCTGTCCATTTTCAGGGGTCTGCAAAACGGCGTCACACGACGACATGGTTCACTGAACGATGGAAATGCCTGGCTCGAGGACTACAACCACTGACATATGACTACAAGCAGCAGTTAGTTATTGCGCATGCGTTCACAGCGACTTCCGGTGTGGGCGTGTCCACGGAAACGTGCTCCGTGCAGGCGCAACTCCTCGTTTGTCCACCAGTGGCGCTGGCTCCATGTGGGAGCAAACCTCTGGATGACAGCACGAGTACATGTGTTTACTACCAGGTACAAAATAAACATTGTTGCTAGAATTTTACTTATTTATTTACTTACTTACTTATTTTTCAATAAACCAATAGGAAATTGTTAGTAGGGACAGTTCCTTAGCCCCAGCCTGTTTTGTATGCACATTTTTTTGTCTTCCACCGCGTGTTTTCTTGCAGTTCTTTACATCCACCAAAATCTGATTTCTCAGTGTTTGTCTGTTAACTAATAAAAACAGATATAGATTTAAATGTCGGAACTTCTCCCTAACGGTTATCCTCCTTCACACCAGCAGGGGGCATTCTAAGTGAGGAGATGTGGACTATGTGTTTGACTGTCTTTGGAAAAAAAGTTTTTCCATCGATGCTACCAGGAACAGGAGGGAAAAACTACACTATATGTCACTGAACTCTTCCTAACAGCTGTGAAAACACAGCTGGAGCATTTGGATGTGGGATCATCGACAGAATTGATAATTTTGTTCTGTAAACATCTGTTACAAAGTCACCAGGTAGGGTGTCAGGAAGGATTTGTACTGGAGTTTGTTGTTGTTTTCAATATTCATTGACCTTTTAATTTCATTGATGGCTTATTCATCTATAAATGGGATGGCATTTTTCTGTTTTTCAAGTATCACTCTAATGCTATATGGAGTTTATGATTTGTAAAATGCTGACATTACAGAAATTATTACATTACAATGTATTATTTTACATTACAATTATCAAAATTACATTCTGTTGTTTGAGAAAAATGATTTGTTTTGAATTTGGACAGTGGCAAAAAAAGAAGAATGCATAACTATATTCAGAATACCAACCATCCTGGATATCAATGATGATGTAAATTTACACCATTAATATCAATACTGCAGCCATCAAACCGCAAAGTGCTACAGAAGCATTAAAAAATATATTCCTGTTAGTTACAAGCAGCAACTACCTTTTCTGGTTAGAGCGCGTTACAGTTTAAAAATTCAGCTTCCACCTATTTAAAATACCGAAAAATTATGTTTGATGAGCTGCAGTTCTCTGGGATCTTGACTAATCATGGCTAAGAGCAACATGGTCATCATTAATGCCAGTGGAGATTCTCAGTCCTGCATCTGTTTGAGCTCAGCAGAAGGCAACTGGATTATGCTCAAATATTGTAAAGATTTTTTTACCTCCAATCCAAGAAGTCTCTTCAGATGAACTGAACCGAGGATGTCCAGTTGCTCACACTGATCATTAAGAGTTAATTGACACAGGGTTTCAAATACAGTTTGCAATTTGATGTGCATAAATGCTTAAAAAGAACATAAAATGGTGGTTTTATTTTTATTTTGTAGTGTCTCAGCTATGTGTTTAAAATCTTGATTGCTTCAGGCACAAAACACTAGGTGAGGTTGAAACATTTAAAATGCACACTACTCTTTGTCCAAACTGCTGATATGTTTGGAATGTCACATGTCATTATATGTGAAGTCAATGAATTATAAGCATTATCAAAATAGTTATGATAAAAATCATAATGAAAACACCTTATTATCATAGATTATTATAGCAGTTAAACTGCTGATGACAGCCATGTAACCACAGTGAGTGCACTTGCATGTGAGTATGTTTATAATGGCCTGCATTACTACATTGCACGTGCAAAGACTGGCTGGACTCCAGAGCAACACAGCTGTACAAATGACATCTGCACTGCCATGTTTGTGTGGGCTGGGTTTTTCGTGCACACAAAGGGGAAGGCTTCACTTCAAGTGCAATTTGATGGCTTAAAAAAAAAATCTTATCTTTCTACAATGAAGCTAAATGTACTGAATGTCCAGTTCGTTTATTCTAAAATGAGTAATCATAACATCATAGTGTTTACAGAGACCCGGTGACCCCGATGATTTTGGACTGGGTTAATGTTCAGTGCTTCTCCCGAGATGCTCCAACTTTACATGTTTTTTTAAATCTATTTTTTAAAGATATTTCGCTTTTCGAGAAATACATGTAACAGCCATACATGCATTAATATTCCAAATATATTCCATATTTCAAAAGACTAGAGATTTATAATTCAGTCTTCAAGACGACTAATATAACTTGATACCTCTGTGATAGCACTGATTTCTGTTCTTAAATGAAGCAAAAAAACCAACAAAACAAAAAAAGCCATGTTAATAACGCAGCTAGTATGATAAGAATGAACTGGTGAATGTTGCTGCAGTGAGGGATGTCCTGAATGCTTTCCTCAGCCAGACTAAAATCATCACTGGACCTTTTTCCTGTCTACTTTTAAGGCCTATATCATGGGATTATCATGGCCAACACCAAGTGCTGATTCAGCAAGTGAGTGGGATGCCATAGGCCTTCATGTATCTGAGCACCAAAAACAACATGATAATTAAAAAGATAATGATGATTTAAACAAAGTAGTAGTAGTAGTAGTCATAGTGATGCTGGATTAATGTTCCTGTGTGCAGATGGAGTCCTGGAATCCCCAAGGTCCTACTGGACAAAATCACTTCAAATGACTTTCACAAGTGACTGGGTATCAACTTTGGGTGTCCAATACATGAAAATAAGTTGAAATTGAATTGAAATCTTATCATTTTGAAGTATATGCACAAAAAAATGTGCTAACTGATCTCCATTACTTTTCATAGATAATGCACCTTTTGAACTCGCAGTTCCTCTCTGTGTAATGTAGGTCATATATGTAACATATATACGCACATAGCCACACTGAGGATGAACCATAGTAACCTCACCTAATGTCACTGAGGTTGGAGGGCAGAGGTGACAGACAAAGCAAA
>CAESWR010002566.1:387579-398356 GCA_903171835.1 Mullus surmuletus | reverse complement strand
CGATAAAGCATGAGTTTGTGGCGACTATTTTGATTGGTGTTTTAATTCACCTGTGAGCATAGAGGCAACCGGCAGTGTGTAAGGCTGGTATTGCTTTGGGACCTCAACAACTGACTCTGAGGAAAGTCTTGCCAAAACACACACACACACAGGATTCATCATTGTCATTCAATATAGGACGTTTTCCACATGATGACAGTTTGGTTGGAGTCAAACCAGAAGCTGAGGATCAACAGCACAGCTCACAGCGTTGCCGTCCACACCACAGCCGTAGTTGTATTTGTATTATGATTTATTGTGTGAAGTTGCGTCGTGAAGCGCAATGGGATTCCTGAGCCGTTCATTTCCTGTCATCAACATCTGCTACAACATCATTACCAAAGTGGGCATCTGCAAAACGGTTGGACCTGATGGGCGACCAGTTCTCGCCACCAAGTGCAGGGAGCTCACCATATTGCTGATTGGAAATCCAATAAAAGGAGATGAGAGCTTTCCTCCAGCCTGGATCTCTATAACGAACAGAGAAAAGCCTGCAAGATTGGCGGCAGACAAACAGGCTCAAGGCCCCAGCACAAGCAGGCTCCGGGATTCTGTCGTTCGCTGGACAGACAGGATCATAAACAGGGACCCTAACGACCTGCTGCCTGGATGTCTGAAACCCAGACACACACACATACACACACACAGACACACACACACACAGACACATACAAAAAGTAAATCACTAAAAAAACACACCAACATTTATACATTTACACACTTTAAGCACAGTCACGCTGGATGGCACAATATTCAAAGCTTTAGGGTCAATTTTAAAACGACATTTTCTTTTGTATGTAGGTTCCCTAACTTTCCTAAATCTTAAAACTCCCATATATATTCTATAAATGCCTTTAATCATTAGTTTTTTGGGGGTTTTCGGTTTTTTTTGTAGGGGGGGGGGTACTTTATTAGTGAGCATGGACCAAAGAATTGAATTCTGCTCGACTTTAATAATTCCGATTGAATTGAATTTCTTCAAAACCACCATTGAATGTTGGTAAATTTCCTGTGCGGCTCATTATTTTACTCATCTTAAATACGAAAAATAAAGACAAAATGTCAAGTGATCAGGATCATTTTTTTTTTCAATAAATGAATGAATCTCTTCAGTGTACTATATTGTGTCAAAGAGAGATATGAATCTGTTCACTCAATGACTTCCTCTTTCATTTAGTCATGTTATCCTGGTGTGTGAGAAAGAGAGAGAGAGAGACAGAGAGAGACAGAGAGAGAGAGAGCGTCCTCGAGAGAGAGAGGGGGGACAAAAGGGAGAAACCTTGCATCCAGTTACAGGTGGTGGCATCTCAATAGGCCCAAAGAGGAACTAGCTGCCTTTGAATGCCACATGAAAGGACGGGGAGAGATGGGATATCTGGGGATACCTTCGTTTCTCTGATGGCAGCCGTGCATACAAATGGAAAGTTATGTGAGGAATCTCCTCTTCCTCACCGTCTCTCTCTCTTTCTGTGCGTCTCTCTCATGTCTTTGTGTAGTCTCTCTGTCTCACTGGAGCGAGGAGGGCTGTTCTTCTGTGGCCTGATGTGCTCACTCTCCCATGCATGCCACTGGGTGTTAGGACTCTTGTAGGACAAGAGTGATGACACTGACAGGGGTGCTACTGTGTGTATGTGCATGTATGTGTGTGCGTGGTGTGTGTGTTTAGGGAAGGTGGGGGTTTAGCATGTCCAGCCCATTCATCATTTGTCAATGCCCTCTGCTGATCAATTAGGAGAGAACAAGAGAATCACCCAGTCAGTGCTGCTAGATAAGTCAGATGACTAAGAAATCCAAAAGTGCTTCATTAATGAAAGCCAAAGAAGGTTAATGTTGATCTGTAAGGGACTTTTTTGTGCCGCATGAAATTCACAAAACCTACTGCAACTGGCTGGCAAATGTATTTCTCTTTTTTTGTTTTTGCCCAACTTTAGTCACACACACATCGCCTGTTCTTTCCTCAAAAGTCGCAAGTTTGATATATGAGGAAACTAAAACTTTAAAAACGCTCGATAGGACAAAAAAAAGTCATAGCCTTAGTCTTTCTGTGTCTTCTGTTTCTTTACAATGCTTTGGTATGAAACATAACACTGACTGGCTCCTTACAAACACACTAGGAAAAATGCATAACAATTTAGACAACCCATATTTTCTCTCACTCTCTTACTCAAAATAGTAATCCATTGAAATGACATGTTACTTTTCTTTTTCATAAAGCAGTACCTTACTTCACTTACTTACTCACTGCTTAAAGTAATTAGCTACACTACTCGTTGCAATACTTTAGGATTACACTATAACATCACCTGAAATGCACTATACTTTTATTACCTATTACAATATAGAATTAAACAATACGCCTGGGAATTATACAAAATCGCATTTACGTTCTTTAATTAACCGAAACATTTGTGCTCAAACTTAAATTCAATATAAGCACGCACGGAAATGTGGCTGATATATGTTTCGATCCTCCCGCAAAGAAGCACATGCAAAGAAATATTTTGGGGGATTTGCAACAGTTATGTGATTACTTGCGTTATCCACAGTAGTTTGATTACAGTCACGTGTTACTTTGAAAAGCATTACCCCTAATACTGCTGACAACTGATGTTAGTTTAGTTAACATTAAGATGATATTTACAGAAAAGTGCTCTGAATGAGTTTTTAATTTTCATGTTGCAGCAGCATTTAAACAAATCTCAATCATTATTTAAAATACATATTAAATGAAACATTCCACATTCATTTGCAAACATCACTTTTAAGGATTGGAGCCCATATTATAGTTTACTTTACACAATGTTTCCTGTGAAGTGGCATTAAGTAATATTAGGCTCTCAACATATCTTTATCAAATTTGCATCATCTGAAATAATATGAATCTGTCATGTCATTATGTCAGTTTATTTGTATATATATTGACTAAATATATTCTGAAGATATTGTTAATGTTCGAAAATTCTAAGATAGATGAGGAAGTGTGTGTGTGTGTGTGTGTGTGTGTGTGCGTGTGTGTGAATGTCGTCGTAAAATCCGCTTTAGCCTCAAACACGTCCATCTGCTGTCGTTGTACACGCCTGCCTGTGGCTTGGCATCAGGCCCGGCCTCCAATTTCCTTACAATTGGATCAACAGCAGGTGGAAGAGCTTTGAACTTTGCTGCAGGTGGAATATCTTTCAACCTTCACAGTGTCACCTCCTGAAAGAGTGTGTCTACAATATGTTCACACACATGTCAAAAAACCCACTCTTTGAAAGGATGCTCCATTCTAAAATGAAGATTACCATGATTAGTAGGATTGGAAACCACACACACGCAGACGCACACACCCAGCCACACGCACGCAAACGCACGCATGCACGTGCACACACACACACATACACACACACACACACTCTCCTTCACTGCATTCCTTGCCTGAAGACACATGACTCACCCCAATACTAATGTTAGCTGTATTATGTCATATTTTGAAAGTTTGGTTGCTCACACTGTTCACGCAACTTGTCATCACGTTCACCGGAGAGAATCTCTTTCCAAAGGGATGAGTCAAACGACACACACGGATCATCACAGTTATTTAAAACACACAGAATGCACGCACGCACGAAGTAAACTGAGATCGGATGTTTTTGTGATGCATGACTCAGCGGTGTGGCCATCGGCTACCCTCATCATTGTCAGTGTTCTCATAGGTCAATAGGGAAGTAAATGAAGTAGAAATGTTGGCATTCTTTACTAACTTTCGAGAAATTGCCAAGAATAAGAAAGTTTGTTTCCACTCGAGCTCAAGCATCAGATCACTGCAGCCCGTCTCATTTGAAATCAGCTTATTTTCTCCCCTTCGAATGAATCTGTCCAATAAAAGTGATAACATCTCTCATTCTTGTGTTTGTGGGACGGACCCTCATCATATGTTGACGAGGGTGGAGGGCTGCGATTGGCTGATAACTGATGTTCATCGCACGGCGATCTAAAGCAAATCACTGCCGAGCTCGTCCCAAGTCACGACCACGTACAGAAACGGGAGAGCTTCAATGAAGAGAGACATTAGAGATCTAAGAGGGGCTGTCTGCCCGATGCGCAGATGAAAGACAGTCGGTGACAAGGAGGAGGAGAAGTCTTTTCTTCTGCTGTTGAAAACATGAATCAGCAGGGGCTGAAGGTAAAGGGGGAGTTCGTATGGCGGCGAGTCGCATTCAAAAGACGCACCTGTTGTTTGGCCTGTTGCAGTCTATCCGTCCATCCCTGTCTGTCTGTCAGTCTCACCACACACAGACGCAACAAGCAAGGACTTCAAAGGAGCCACCACACCCATTAAAACATACACACGCGCTTGCTCGCTCACACACACACACACACACACACACACACATCTAAGCATAGAAATCAAGTGGCACAACATGTGAGCAGAGGTATTTTGGAAGAGCAAACACAAGAGCTACACCTGAAGTTTTGGGCTTTGAAGAACTCTTCATCTTTTGAGTATTAAATTAAATAGGATTTGGGGGAATGCAGCTCTTTGCAGAGGAAACAGTATTCATTGTCAATATGGTCGTAATACCATAGAAATTATTAGTGTCATAACCGCTGATATAATATGACAATCACATAGGAAGCGGGTGGTGGGGGGGAATAATGGCTTTCAAAGCCATGTGAGCTATGACGTCACGCCATCCTGACTTCTCCCCACCGCTGTTTTTTTTTTTTTTACAAACCCAACATCTGACCATAATAACATGATTTTTCTGGATTTACATGTACCAAAGTAGATTACTTTAATAAATGAAAGAGTTAGTGGTCAGTTTGGTGGATTTTTACACAAGGGCAGAAAATCTGAGGAAAAAAGTTCATCATGATATCATGCGTTCGTTGCTCTGCCTCCGCACGGTGCCGAGTTTTAGCAGGCTGGCATTTTTACTGTAGTTTTACAGTGTAACAAGACCATTGAAACAAAAGAGACTGATCGCTGGTGCGGTTCCTTCCATCCACTCAGCAGCTTTATGAGGTTAACCACCAACAGCAGCTTTTGTTTCTGATGCCTCCAGGATTGACAAATAATTTTCATTCTGCTCCATTAAAACAGAAACGGTACTTGGTACTTTTGTTGATCACACATTTTTGAACAGACTATTATTGTATTCATACACACTAATTGAAAACGTGGCTTTACTGTGTGTAACTGTCCATCTGATGCCACTATTTGACTCCATGGGTGAAACATTTTCAACTCCAGCAAGTGCTTCTTGTTTGTGGTTTTCATGGCGCAGCTGATCGGTGGAGATAAGTGTGAACCTGCTGACTATTATGTCTATGATATACTTTCACAATATGATACGCCTCTTATACAATCGCAACATTCCAGTGATTTCACAGCCTTTGTTGATTTATTGTTGTAGCTGTGATTTATATCAGGACCCATGACACTTCAGGGAAAAAGAACCGTTAAAAAGGCTTTATCTATCCACAATAATATCCCTGCATGGATCACTATGTTAAGCCATCAGTGGTATCGCTGTTCTAAGTGATGTGTGCACTTCTGCAGCTTCAAAAGCAGCCGTAGGTTAGTAGATGGCCATTGCGTACAGCTTGAAAGGAATCTAATCACAGGGGAAGTGACTCTTGGGTGTGATCTCGTCCTGTGTGTTATATGCCAGTGGGACTGTGAACAGGAAGACAGAAAGACCACTGGGCACATCGTGGTTTTGTTTGGGACCGATTTTGCTCTTTCTGTAAGATGATAAATCACAGGGTGACCAACATTATTTACTAAGGTGGGCAGTAATGACTGACATTTACTCGACTGACATTAACTTGAGTACATTTTTGGAAAAATTGTACTTCTAAGAGTAACTTTAATGCACAATACTTTTAACTTTTATTTGAGTATTTGTGAAGAAGAACACGGCCCGTTACATCTATTTTTATCCAAGTGATTCTGCACATCTTTATTATGCTAGACACACTTACGCAAATGGCTCTACAACCACATGACTGCATGTCACCAATCACAGGCAGCCATTCAGTGACATGACCACACGAATTGTTGCTGAGGGACAGAAAAGGAATACACACACACAAATGGCAGAGGCGGCAACGGTCTGCACTACTAGGAACATCTGTAGTCTCATTTACGAAGCATGTTTAGCCTACACATGTTGCAAAAGAACAGCTAATTTATTTTTCTATATAAAGATTTAATTTATATGCATTTTAGTTAAAGGAGTTTACCTGAATTTGCACTTTAAAAAAATGTCTGTCCGATTGAATGCATGCACTTGAGTAGTTTTGTCACCAAGTACTTTTATACTCTTACTCAAGTCATTTTTCAGATGACTACTTTTGACTTCTTCTTGAGCCATAAGTAACAGTACTCTTACTTGAGTATAAATTTTGGCTACTCTACCCACCTCTTATTATCTACAGATACAGTAATTGTCATGGATAGTTTGCTGACATCCAGTATGACCTAGGTTTGGCTAATGGATTTAAATTTTTCCACGCAGTCCATTTCAAGTGCCATGCGAATGTTGTATCATCTATTACAGTGTATGATAGCGGCTGTAAAGTAACCAGTTTCAATACAAAGATGACACGATACGAATTCCTGGAGACACTTGTCAACACACAGCACATTGATACAGACATCAGAGACACACCGCAATAAAGAAGGAGCGACCACTCAGACGCGCTCGCACACACACGCAAAGTCAGGATGGGATGAGCGGATTAGTGGTGAACAAGAGGAGTGAAAACACTGATGCTGGTTACTAATCATCTCGGATCGACTGAAGGTCAAATGGAGATCTTTAGAAACATAGGTGAGGAAGATGTAATTTATGGGTCATTCACACACTTCACACACTCAGCTAAAGCTTCGTTAACCATTTAATGAAAGGTCGGATGGGCCGACTGGGAGGGGTTGAATTAGCATTTGACAAACATTTCTAAGAAGCGGAAGTCATATCATTGACTGAACTCATGCGGAATAGTGATATTGAGAATCTTCCAAGACTTGCATATTTATTCTTATGTTTATCTATTTTTAATTTAATTGTATTTCAGTGTCTATAGTGTAATTACAGTGGTGCTGCAACCTTACGCTGTCATTTTCTTTCAATGTGACAACCCATCTGTGCACAATTTGCAAACAATCTACAACAACATTGAGCAGCTGCCAGTGTTTGGTTCACGATGTCATCAGCATCAAAGATAAATAAGGGATACATGTCAGATTGTATCGGAGCAGATCGGCACTGCTTGATGATTTCTTCCTTCAGCCATAGATCCATCGTGTCAAGGCTGAGCACTGAAAAAAGGTTTGATGTTTTCTGACGGTTTTCAACAAAGCAAACAAGATTTCTGAGCCTGCACATCACCAGCCACAACAGCTGTAAATGATTTCAGTGATATTTTGGTCCCACTGGTTGCATCTACCGTCGTCACTGGCGACGAGGCCGTAAGGGAACGTCCTCCCTCAGCCCAGCAGCAGAGAGGGGTGCTGTTCCCCGCGGAAGTGCTGAAAACACGAACGCGTCGGAAAAAAGAATCATCGCTGTCATCCTTCACAACACCACAAAAACGTGCCATGTGTGATTTATTATGCAAAATATTTCCACTTGCAGCAGGGAAAAGTTTGGCCTGCTGAATACAGCCATGCTTTAAAGAATACGAGCAAATACTTCTCAGTCTGGCTGAGAAAGAAATAGAAAGATGCCATATTCTACCATCGTGGCCTTGATCTCCTCAGAGGCAAATGTTGTATACCTCCTCATCTTCCTCCTCTACCCACTGCACTTCTCTGTACCTCCTTTGGAAACATTTCCATCAGTTTTTCTCAGGTTTCACATGGGTCACACAGGAAATCTGTGTGCCAAATGTAGAGAATTATGTATATTGTTTTCAGAAAGTCTGGTATTGAACTTCAAATGTGATTGTAATTGTGAAGCAAGGGTGTGAAAATCAATGGTAAAGGGGCTGCATTTTATACTATAGTATATGATATTCATATTTTTGTCGCTGGCACGCTTATTTTTTCGCAGTTCACATAAACATGAAACAGCGATTAGTGCCAAGTACAAGTGACGGTACAACAAATGGATCTTCAGCTGATAAACCAGTGTGTGACTTGTGACTTGATTAACTATAAATCCTAAATACTGTGAGTCTGTGCGTGTTTGTGGGAAAACTAAAGCTAACCTCAGCTTTGCACCGTGAAATCTCACGTGTTCGATTTAAAATGTGATAATGTAAAATGTGATAATCTGTGGAGCAGGGACTTTGCTTTGCTTCCCGAAAGTAAAGGTTTTTTTTAAATCCTCCAAATCTCCTAACCCGCAACATGAGTAACACGCAGGCCACATGCACGCACACGCGCTCGTAGCATGGCAGTGCCTTTGACCTGCTTCCCTGTATTTAGAGCCTTTGATTTCATGATTCCACTTATTGTTCCAGTCCCATCCATGTCAACCATTCATGTCCCACCCTGCTTTACTCTCTGCCTTTTTTTTTTTTTTTCCGCAACGGCAGATACCTGCAAGAGTGAGTAAGCGCGGCTATAGAAAGAGAACGGGAGACATTGGGAGAGTATGAATGACATGCCGAACGTGGGAGGGGTTGTTGGATTGTGCTGCATTGACACATAAAACCAGTGTTTCTCAGTTTTCAGATCTCTCATTGAAGGCTCCGTCCGCTTTGATATTTTAAGTAGGTATCACAACAAAAGGGCCAACAAATAGCAGGAGCGGCGCTGGAGGATTGTCGCTGTGGCTAATGGAGGAGCCGTGGTGCCTGAGCGGAGGAGGAGTGCTCCCTGCTCTGGGACAGGTAGGGTTACCTGTGGACACAAACGTACATATTCCCTTTCCTAGTGTTTGTGCCGGGCCACAGAGGGAGTGCACATTAGCCGGAGTGTTGAACATTTCATCAGCGGGTTTAGAGGACATGGGTGTGTCTTGCTATTCCGCACTGATATGATGGAGATCTGCTGTTCTTTCCCTGAGTATGTATTTTTTTCATTACCTTGCTGCCTCATGTGGCTCATTTTCTAACTTTCATTATTGATTTCCCCGGATTTTTTTTTTCACTGCGCCTTTTTTCGTCTTATTTCTGTCTGGTTGTCGCCTGTGTTATTTGTTCTGTCTATTTTCAATGTACCAACCAGAGCTTTCAATTAAAAGATTGTGTTTTTGGAGCAAGTTTTGTCTTGTGTTGTGCTGTTCCCTTTTTTTTGGCATTCAGTTATACCAGCACAAACTGGCCAATGATGCGCTCCGCCAACACAGATGCAGGCGACTCTCGAGGATGCCGGTCTCACCATAAGGAGAGCAGAGCTATGTATATCTGCACATCGGCGATTTAAGCGACTGTCAGAGTTTGCTGAGCGTTTCCAGCGTCCGATCAGTGGCCAAGTTGAATCGCTTTGCGTTGCGCTTTCCTTTTCCCGCCTGCTTAAACGCCAGCTCGGTCCACAGCATCTGCTCCTGCATCACCAGTGGTTCCATTTGCCACCCAGAGTCTGCAATGGAAGTGCAAATGTTGGTCTTTGTCGTCCAGTGCAGATTTGGGGAGATTTTTTTGATTTGTCAGTTATTCAGGCTGTTCACGGAGACTTTGACCACTTCATACAAGGTGGGGAGATCTTTCTACACCACTCAAAAAGGTGTTTGAGACAACTGATGTTTCGTCAGGCCTCACCAAATGCAGGTTGCAGATCCAGAACCACTGACATTCTATCCAGCCCATTGAACACTTTCGCAAATCTTAATTATTTATTGGATAGTCGTGGCTGTAGGTCATGGTTACAACGGCCACTACTAAATGTGAGACTTGACAATATGCCAATACTGACGTATTTTAGTTGACAAGGCATTTTAGAAACAGGACCTTGTTGAGTTGGTGAACATGAGGACTAAAAAAAAACTCTAGCAATTTTGTGTCGTGAAGAAGCCTGGCCTGCACTTTGTTGTGGAGGTGGATGCCTCCGATCTGGATGGGCATCCTCTCCCAGTGATTTCCCGAGGACCACAAAACTGAAGTGATGCAGTGATGACTAATGCACGCCGAACGCTGGGAACGGTGAGTCGTGAAGTGGTCAGTCTGGTATAACAGCAACAGGTCTGGTCTAATTCACCATGTAAACCTTTGTGTGCCGCACGGCTCTGTGTTCACGCCACCTGGAATGCTGTTACATGTCTCTGGTGTGTGTACACAGTGTTTGCCTGCCTCATTGTGATAGCATTTTTCATTTTCCCATGAATTGAATAGATCACCTTCCTCATGAAAAGTACCACAATTATATGCTTTTCAGAGCTGTCAATCATATCTCAAAGATATTTCCTCATGTCTTCACCTGCTTACTTCTGCCAGATAGCACCGGTCTCTTCATACGCACTACAGGACAGTGCAGTGACCATGCTTCTTTGTTTTTCCTGAACCAGTAAAAAAGAAATGAGAGGGCAGTAACACTTTTTTTTATTTCTTGGCTCCCATTTTCTTTGCCTTTCTCTTTCCCTCAACATCACTGAGCTTGCAGCCATCTTGAATGTATTTCATTCCTCTCATTAATAAATAGCTGCATTGACAATAAAAAACAATTCGTGGAGCATCAAACCTGAAACAAAGAACAACACCACATCCGCAAGAATGTTTTGCAGAATGTCCAGAAAAGGGACAAATGGGCATAAGAAAAGTCAGGAACATGTGCTGTAATTACATATCACACAGCCTTCAAGGTGCA
>CAESWR010002566.1:355503-370187 GCA_903171835.1 Mullus surmuletus | reverse complement strand
CGTGGGCAACACTACACAAAGTCATTGGCTTCAATTGTTACCTGTGGAGATGTAGTTTTGGTTTCAGACATGCAAACAAAATACGCACACAGCAAAGCGGGGAGAGTCTCATAGCGTGACACAAGCCCCTCTCCTCAGATGTATTCAAACGTGACCGCAAGGTGATCTGTGGTGGTGCCTTTTTTTTAATAGTATTTTCATCACTTAAGAACAGTCAGATGGAATCCGAAAATACCTACAGAGGAATCACCATTTGAGTGTTAACTTCCTCCAGGTTTTTGGCACTTAAGGGAGAGGAGTGTAGGGGACATGACCTCATTGTAGCAACAGCCATTCTCATGGGTGACCTCTACTACAGCTACTGTTATATACACAGTTAAAATGACATTGATACAAATAGAAAAAAAATATGCAGATGCGTCACTCAAAGTGCCAAGAAAGTGGCTACCTGACTGCCAATATGTGGATGGATGATTGTTTCCTATCATTCTGAATACGCACTGTCCCCTTTCAAGTGATCACAAGGTGATTTTACTCACTTAACAAACAAACATGTATTATGGAAATGCTGATATAAAAAGAAAAAGAAAAAGAATCTCAGGATTTGAATTAAATTAGTCAAATCAAAGAGGTATAGGACCGCACAAGCTGGTTCATCAGTTGTTCAGTGTTATTTGTGCCCCTTTAGACTGAGGGGTTAAGTTTGTCCTAGCAGTTTTTCCTAATCCAGAAAACGATGCGTAGACATATGTTAAAAGCATATATCAATAAATGAGTCAGTCATACCTATCGTCTATATATAGGGTAAGCAGTTATGTTTGCAATGTATTTACTGGCCAAAACTTTGAACCATTGAAACCTCACTAGCCTGAAGATGGCTGGCACTTGAATCTAGTCTAGTTCCAATTCATATACACTGTATATTAAAAAAACCATCACCATGTGAATAACCCAGAAGGGAAAACGTTAGTGGCTTTTAAACAATCAAGCAATATATGTTAATACTTTCAAAAATAAGCAAATAATTGAAATCAGATGAACACAAGTTATTATTCCACCAGCAGACAGAAAGTGGCCGAAACATAATGAGAGCCTTGTTTCGTGGATCCTGTCCCTCTCACATCATTCATCATTCCAGATATATTTTTTCTTTTTTGGGGGGTGAACTTCTGAGTTAAATAGCTGGCACACAATAGCCTTCCACTCACAAATAAAGCAATTGTCTGATAGTAATCGAAACGAACAATAAGGACTTGAAATTCCCCTTTGAAAAGAAAAAAATACCATCATCTTTGTTTTGCCTCCTGCAGTCGAACAATCAGCATTTTCAAATAATCCTCATGCCTCCTTATTTTCTTTTTTCTCAGCAACACTACAACAACGAGTGCAAGTTCAGAGAGAAACTCCTCGCCAACAACTACAACGCCTACGAGTCGATGGCCTACTCCAAGATGTACATCGGCCTAAGTAAGAACGGCAAAACAAAAAGAGGAAACCGAGTGTCACCTGCCATGACAGTGACGCATTTCTTACCAAGAATCTAGTGGCCTCCTAAGTAGGCTTCACCTTAATATGGAAATGCTGAGGGCTGGGAGGTGGGCTGGGGTGGGGGGCTGCCCCAAACCATGATGCACTTTCACTCCAATCTTATGCAAGTGTATCATATTTAATTGTTTTGCCTTGTATATATTCTTTTTTTATTATTTATGTGCAGTTTTGTATTGTTTTTGTTTTTTTCAGGAGGGGGTGTACTTTCACTCTGCAGGTGTGGGATTGTGGGGGTAGTTTTCCTATCAGAGATGCTGCTACCAAATTAAGACTTGTCTGATGATATCAGTTTCTTTATCAGTGATTGAAAAAACAACAACTTTGTGAATCTTTATCCTAAAAAAAGAAAAAGAACCAAGAAGACTGCAAGCGTCACTGGTGTAACAAGTGGCACTGGTTGTCCAATGGTCTAGCTCTTTTGTGTGGCAGTGGAGCCTAATTGAAACAGTATCACCTTACCCAGAGAGAGGGGGCAAGGGGGGCTAGGGGGGGCATGTTCGAAGAACCCCCACAACCTCCGCTGGTCTGTTTATAGCTCTGCCAAGAGGAGTGAACTCTGAACTTTTCTGCCGTCAATCTCAGTCAGATCTATAAGACTACCGATAGACAGAGGCATCCTCTTTGACATTATATAAGTGGGGAATTTGGGAGTTTAAAGGCAAGGTCAAAGTTCTGAAATCCAATGGAGACACTGTAGCCTCGACTGTGGAATAAGACTATTCTTCATGTCCAGTTATTTTTGATTATCTGCTGGCTGTTAAAATGAAAACAAGTCTGGCCTCTGCTGAGGCGGCTCGTGAGTCATCAATAGCTGTGACATTACCAGTGTCGAGCCAAAATTTGTTTTCCTAGGAAATGTCACTCAGTCGGTGGTCAAGTGTTTGTGTCAAAAGAAATACTCTGTTACAGGGGGGATAAACCTGCTGTCGCAAAAAAAGAGGTTGAGCAATAAAACCCAGCCAGGCTGTAAACGACACTTCCAGCCACAGTGGCTTCTGTTTCACCAAAGTTATGTAGACTCTCATAACATGTTTTTTTTTTTCTTTTTGGGTTGAAAAAGACTCACTCTCTTGATGAGAGCCTGATTAAAATAGCCCTCAATGTGTGTGATAAATTCAGAATGATTAATTCTGGACTAAATACCCACCTCTAAAACAAAATTGTTTAATTTGCACAAACATCAAAGTGTGAGTCTTTTGTTGTTTCCCCAATAAAAGTCAACTGTAGTCCAGATTAAACGAGAAAGAAAGCATTGCAGTGAACCATAGAGGTACGGCCAAGGATGTTTTCCTTCAACGTTTTTGAACAAAGCTAACCTGCTAACCGTTGCGAAAGTTGTTTTGATCATCCTCATTTCAATAGCATATATTGAAGCACATCAGAGTATTGCAGATACGTGATATTTCCTGAGCACATTTGAATAACAGCCGTCTGCTGCCGCTGTCAGCAACATGCTCACACAGTGTCGTGCTTGCAGTTAATGCATTTTGTTGTGGATAAAAACGTTGGCACTTTTCTGTCACAATACCTTTCCAGTTGCAACGCTAATTTAGGCGCTTTTCTACAGCATTGTGTCCCCTTTCTTACTGTACATATTTCCTTAACTCTTTCCACCTTGTATTTACACACCCGGAGCCCTCTTGCTCTCTCTTTCTCTGAATTCCCCTGAAGTCTCCTGCAGCCCAGCTCTGGTGGCCATGTTGTCCTAGTTGCGCCTTGTCACGTTCCGGCTATCTTTACCCTATGATTTACTTTTAGAAAGGATAATCATGGGAGAAATATTTACGGACAGCTGTTGGACTGTACTATATGCTCAGGCCAGTAACCCTATATTTTTTCTTTATATATTTTGTAAATATAACACCGAAGTAACAGAAGGTGCTGGTATTCCTTTCCTGAGGAGGACAGTTTGAAACCTGCAGAGTTGGGGGCAAGTTATTGCCTGGAGGCACGAGGGGCATTTGATCATCTTACTTGGCAAATGACAAGTATAAGTCCACTCACAACCAACATCCCAGGCCAAAATAACGGGGACCGATGAGAAAGAGAAATTACAGATCTTTCATTTTCTTTAGTTTTTTCATATGCAGACTTTTATCTAAGAAATTTGAAAAGGTTAAAATCTCAACATTCCACATGTGACTCTTCCACTGATCTAGGGATTGTGCCATTTTTTTTTCTGTTGAGCCAGAGTGCCTTCAGTGGAAGTAATGATGCATTAGCTCAGAGGCCGGATACGCTGAATGCACACGCTCGGTATTAAGTTCCAAATTGCGCAAGCAAATATCATGCAAAGTGTTGCTTTCTGTAGTGGCTCTAAGCCATTATTGCTGCAAACCAGTATGGATGTTTTGACTGTTCCAGGCTACAGGATTAGAATGGTGACATTTTGTTCAACAATTTATAAGTCACCGTCTGTTAGTCTAATATATGTCTTTTTAGAGGGCAATTTTGAATTTATCCCTTTAACAAACTAGCTAATAAGCGCTGATTCATTCAGGTATACTTGTGTGTCTGGTGTTCACAGCTGTGCTCAGTGTTCTCTGGTATCACTGCTTTGCATGGCGGGCATTATGTTTACAGTGGTACATCTTTCTGCCCTCTGTCACTGACCCGGAGCCAACCCTCTACTCCAGCTGCTCATTTGATTATTTAGCTACAATGCACTTGTCAAGTCGGTGGTCCTACTCCTACTTGTACCGTCTGTTGTAAACATCCTCGTGGCCTCTGTCCACGCTGATTTAGTGTATATATTCCAGTGCTCCACATTCACGTTTGGCCAGTTCACCTACATGTTCAGAAAAGCACACTTCTCACCCTTTGTGTTATTGATTTATGCAGATACTTTTGTTTTGATTCATTCAGCTTTTAAAATGTTAATGTCAAATGTTTTTACCCTACTAGGTCAATTACTATACATTGGAACCATCCTTCTACCAAAACACATAAACAATGAAGGTTCGAATATTATATGCTTGTTGTAATTCTAGTACAAACACAATTCCTTTAAAGTGTCCATTTTTATTGGGCTGGTCAACATATTTAGATATTTTGGGTATCTGCTTTTTTATCTTTCGTTGTAAACTGATGCAGTGATTTCAAAACAACAACTAGCCAAGTGGAAATTTAAGAATGAACATATTGTTTATAAAAATCACTGTAGTATAAACTTTACTGTTAAGCTGGTATTTACAAATCTGTGGATTGTAAACATTTCATTTGTTTTTTTCTAACTGCTGTATTCAGGGAAATTATTTTATACTGTGATATGACAATATGATAATGTGCTATCTATGAATACTTAAGTCCTGTGGTCTTATGACATTTTTTTCAACTGCTTTTATCGGTTATCCTGTAGTTTTATACAGGGACGAATAAAATGTGACTCTGTATGTGCTGTGCACATGGCTTAAGTCTAACTTAAGGGAAGTTGATAATAAAATGATGAACCTCATCTTGTAATGTGTTTTTGGATTTTGTTATACACTCCATACAAGACACGGTGTTAAAATACTGTCCCAATGTGGTAGTGGGTTATTTTTTGTATAAAACAAAACTATAGAATCAAAGAATTGCCACAAACACAGACAAACTTAATTTTTTTATTTCAGTTTTATTTACCTATTTATCTATTTACCATGCCAGGCTAAAGATAAGCAAATATAGCCGTGAACATGGCCAAAAATAATTGCCAAATAAGTGCCCTCCAGTCTTCTATGCTGAATGATTTTACCACTAATCCATCAATTAGTAAAGTAAACAAGGTCAAACTGGTGTTGAAATAGCTGACTGATGTTTGAACAATCCAGAGGCAAATCAGGTGCTCATTTAAATGGCCTGCAGCCAGTAGCCAGTCTGGCTGACAGGACACCTGCTGCTGCACATCTGTCAATCTCTCTCTCTTGCATAAACACAGCATATTGATTATTTGCAGAATATGTGACATCTCTCACTCCTCATGTCATAAAATGGATGAACAAATATCTTTTAAAAATATGAATTCATAATACAGTATATAAAGCACCCAAAAGTTGAGCTGCATGCTCAATTGCATTGCTGTGTCTTGCATACATTGATATTTGCACCGAAAGGTTTGCAGTATCTCTGCTATGTTTTTCTGCTCTCTGCTCACAGTCTGATAAATATAAAGTCAAACATAAATAATGGATATGGGGGCGGCAGTGGGGTGCACTGTTTAGCACTGTTGTCTCACAGCAAGAGTTTTTGAAGGATTATACCTCAATCAGGCCTTTATGTGTGAAGATTGCATGTGCTCCCTGTGTCTGCGTGGGTTAGGGGCTTGCTGCAAAATACAAGACAGAATACGTTTGTTTTGAGTCATGGGAAATGTCAGATTTTAAAATCGGTTCTACTGGTTCCAGGGAAGGGCGTGGAGAAAACAAATCAAATCAAATTTACATAATAACTGTAATTTACAACAAACCACTCCGGTTAAATTGTTCGTAGAAGGGTATGCAATTCCTGCACATTATTCTCATCAGAGTTGACTAAATTTAGATTTCAAATTATTTTTTAAATTCTGTATAGGTTGGAACCTGTTTTCTTCCAGGAATAACTTTAATATTGTCATCGAGTGATCTAAGATGTCAACAGCTACAACACCTACTCCTATACCAAGAGAGAGCGGCATTGAACAAGTAGTAGGAAGGTAAGAGCTTGTCAAAGTCCTGTAGAGCTCTGTGATGACACAGGGGGGTCCATCAAAATCAAAAGGATCGTACGGCAGCCACAACTTTGTGTCAGGACACTCCTGGCTCCATTGGAGTGAATAATAATTTATGCAATCAATCCGCTCCTCACTGCTCCTTCCTGTTGGCTGCGGTGGAGACGGAGACGAACGTAACTCTGACTCATCAGGGTCCTGCGTTCTGTCCTCCTCCACATCAAACCCCCTCACATTCGAGGCTTATGTCAAAGGAAAAACCATATCTAATACTTGATTGGCACTGATGTCACTGTTTGTAAACAGCTCGGTGTGATGCTTCTGTTTCCAGCTCAGTGACAGAAGCCAAATGCGCATATGCAGATAGTATGTGTCAACATGTGCTCGTAAATCGAATATCAACCGAGCTATCTAGGGGTGCTCGTCCCACTTCCTTTGGAGTTCTCTGGTCCGATTTTAATCAAGCTACAGCATCCACATGGATTTTACGTAATCGAGCTACCGCAGTAATTCCGTTTTCTTGTGTGTATGTAAACACACTTACTGAGGAATTCTGAGAAGCAAGAACTGTGATCAACGTGAGAAGCAACAAAGTATACATACGGACTACTCATCCCAGCTCGAAGAGCCGAGAGAGACTTTGGAAAGTGTATGACTTAAAGTGTATTATGGCGTTTACCCAGTTTAATATTTCAATCTTATTTGTCTAATCACAATCATACAACATTTTTGGGTCAAAAGTTAAAGCTTGAGTTGGCAGCCCTCCATGTCCCCACCTTGGAAAAGCCCACACTGCTCAGAGCATGTCTGAAATGTCACGGCCCTTGGATTTTGCCTCCTGACACAGCCAACTATTGCAACCAATCACAACACCAACTTTAAATGCTTTGTGGGGAGGAGCCGCCATGTTGTGACATCATAGACACTCAAACACTCAGTTGTTTGTATAGTTCAGACAAAGTTTTTTCAAAAATAGTCTTATACATTTATACATAGTCTTATACTATTTTCTTGATGCAGCGTAAGCCACCTGGAGTTGTGGTCAAATCATTTTATTTGTTTTTGCCAAATTTGATGCAGCGGAGAAATAGGCGCCAGTGTGGGTGCGATCACAGACACATATCATTCAACCCTGTTGGTGGAGTTTTTAGATAAATTTGCCATGCACACCTGCTCAGATGCACCAAAATTGCTCTCTATCGCTCTAGAGGATCTTCATTCACCTTTGCTGTGCCATCACACCCATCTTGGCAGAAGCTGGTTTACCAACATTGCCAGTGCAGTTACGTTTGCCCTTAGACCACTGGCATGTAATTAGGGCCCTTAAGCAGTGGACTTCTACGTATACGAGATGGGAAAGTTGCTGAACTCAAAGGTAAAACCTCAACTGTACAACTGCAAACATAGTTTCAACAATCTTGAGATGCTGAAATACCTTATCTGTTCGTCTGATCACGGAAATCCAAGCAATCCATCCTCTCCTGACATCAGACACATAGCTTTCTTGATCCTGCCAACAGACAGGAAGCTAAAATAAAACAAACAGTTATCTAATTGTTTCACCTTGCCAGTCATGTGAACAGACATTATAAGCGACAACACAAGTTATTCCCATGACTTTAAAGGGGCTTTATATCATTTTTTTTACCACCAGGAATCATTCTGTTACACACACATACAGTATGAGGGGAGGGGCATACATGAACATACAACTTAGACATTGCATTAATTGAACATGAGGCTGAGCCAGAGAACAAGACAGCTTGGACGTCAACAAACACAAAGAGAATATTTTGGTATGAAATTGTAGAGAGAACCTTTAAAGTAGATGTTACTTTTAATTTTGTGGGTTTAATGTCATCGCCGGTACCTCCGTGACCTTACAATAAAGTAAATATCATTTGATAACCAAAGCTAACTGCGAACCATGCCATCGTTTGAGCCACATATGTTTGACCCAGAGTCAGATATAAAGATTATTCAATCAGGGGCGGCTGTTGGTAAAGAAAATGTATTATTACAAACAGAATATGCTACAAACGGGCTCCATGTCTCCATGTATCAGGCTGAAACGGATTCACAATGAGGCAGCGGCAACGTGATAACTCCCCTTGGACCCTAGACACAGATGGTGGTGGCTGGAATTTGATGAGTCTGAGCTTCGGCCTTAAGGTGCGCTCGGAGGAGGGTGCGTGCATTTGGCAGTGAAGCTGACATTAGAGGAGAGATGAGTATTTAAACAAGGTACCAAATACGTGACTGGATGATGAGAGAATAGCAAACATTCTGTGATTGGTGGGCTTAACGCTTGGGAATGAGCTGATCTCTGACCACGGGAATGTGACTATGGAGTGTATACGTCTCCCTGATTGAAATAACGCTAGAGCTTCACGAGTTCATGCTATAAACAATCTACTATCTTTTATAAATGAACTGGACAGAGTTCTAGAATGTGTTCATGCCAGGGAAGTGTGCTGAGTTTCTGTGTCCCACTATTTAGGTATTTTATTTGTGTCGATCACTGCTGTAAACACTGATTTACCTTATTTAACCATTTAAATGATCACAAGTTGAGATGACTGAACCTGCTTCCAAACCCAATGTTCCCTTCGTCCTGTGAGTCACCAAATTTATATTGTAGAGCTGCCATCTAGTGACAGAAACTGTGAGGATGTTCAAAGAAATTACTGCACACAAAATACACTCGTCAAAGACCTGTAAAATGCCAATAAACTCGTGTTTGAGAGATATTTTTGTTTTTGTGTGGAATGTTAAGTATGTTTTGTTCTTATGGGGGGAAAAAGATCAATTTACAAATATAAAGGCTTACGAAATTATCAGATTTTGAAATTGGGGCCTTAGTTTGACTTCTGCTGAATGGTGATGTTTACTCTCCATTACAGTTTAACTTGTATGTAAATGAAAGGCAGAGCATCGGAAGTACAGGCCAGAATGTGATAAGAGCGGAAAGATATTTCAATGTTATTTTAGTGTGGACTGACCCAGTCTCACAGATCTGCTTGGATTCACGACAGCCAGATCCGTAGACTTTACCCTGTCTACAAATATAAAACGTGCAACCAGACAGAATACATTTGTTAGCGCTTTATGTAACGTAATTATGCAACGTGATTAGCAATACAAGCTGTATCAAAGCATAAGCCAAGGTTTATTAAGGCAAAAAAAATCAATTCACATTAGCTCCCTTTGTAAAGGCCACGATTTAAATACTAAGTTCTTGTAGAGATTCTGCTGCTCCTGTAAATCTTCATGGTAATCATATCCTACTTTCCTATTAGTGTATAATAATGCTTGATGTGCTATATCTAAAATCACTACTATATAAGTGGTCTTCATAGTGCAAACTTGGAGGCACAAAAATGCTATTTCCAAAATATATGTGATAATCATTTGATAAGACATACAGTTTTCCTATCTTATTGTAAACTTGGTGACCTATTACCACTTCATAAAAAATTTGACAGCCAAATCATACATTTCTTTATAGTTATAGGTGGCTGGTTAAATAGTTGAGGCTCATCACGGTCCAATCGGAAAATGATTTAGTTGGATGTCAGGCAGGGGTGTGTTCTGTGGATTGAATTTGAGAAAGGTTATCAACTACTGATAAGAGCCACGTTTAAAAGAGTGCATTAGGAGGAGAGTATTTTACTCAACATCGCCAGCCGAGGAGAGTGGCTACAGAGCATTTGCAACTTTGAGTCTCTGAAGAATCATGCAGCGACGATCGGTCACTGTGTCTATTGTCAACCTGTTTTTTGCACTGCGAGTTGTTTGCTTGCCAGTGTTGGATCAAGGGCCCCACATTGCGCACGGCTGGGGGCATGTAGTCCGCCTCAGGCACCTGTATGCCGTCAGGCCGGGTTTGCACCTACTAATCCGTGGAGACGGACAGATCCTCGGCTCCAAGGAACAAACTCTGAACAGTAAGTTGAGCATTTAAGACGCAACATTTGACAAGCGTAATTCTTATGAAGTAAATAACATGCTACTGATGACTGCTGCTGGTGTGGAGAGATTCTTACTGTGATAAACATTTAAACTACAGGCTTGCTGGAAATCCGTCCTGTGAATCCAGGCAGTGTTGTCATCAGAGGTGTAGCAACCACACTATTTCTCTGCATGGAAGCTGATGGGAGGCTGTATTCATCGGTAAGGATTCGATTTGGGAAGATGATGGCTTGTCATCTTATTAATAACCAATTCTAATATTATTAGTAATAATTCGCCTAGACAGTAAGTAGCACATCAGTGGGGACGACTAGTTTTTGTTCAGTCATTGATTTAAATGCTCCAGTACTTTTCAAGTTCATATGATATTACATCAGTGTCAATCAACAAACTTTAGAATAAACAAGGCATTTTTAACAGCCATGTGAACTAACCAGTTTAAGATAAAGATATATAAATGTCCAATCTGAAAATATTCATATGCCTTAAAGTAAAGTGATTTGAAGTAATTTTAAGAGGATTTTAAAAGGAAAACGTCCCTGTTAGCAAATATTCTTATCTCTGTGGGAATAGTGTAAATAGAAACAAAGTGTGAGTATTTGCATGCCAGAAATGTGAATGAATGTGATTTTATGAATGCCTGCTTGCATTTCAGCAAATAATTGAACAATGTAAGAGTAATGTTTGTTAGTGTAAATTTGCTGTCTCCATTATACAAAACCATCTGTGAGCTCATACATTCTCAAATGAAAGTTGAAATTCCATCGTCCAGTACAACAATCAGACCCCAAAACATCATTGCTTCTCAGTGCTGTATTAAAATCTTATATGGTAAAATGTAAAACCGTCCTGTGATCTGAATTTGAACATTCTCCAAGTTAATAGTGCCTTGAAATTGTAGGTTCTCAATCCCACATGGACTTGATGCATCCACAAACCATCATGGATATTGGCATTTGAACTGTCTGCTGAGAAATGAATGTTCTCACTTTTCTTAAATGCTTAAAGAATAAGCAAGTTTTTTGTTTTTGTTGTGTTTTTTTTTAAGAGTTTTCTACCAAAATAGAGAGTACCTTTCAATAGGAAGGCTTTATTTCAGAAACATAATGCCAGCCGGCAGTCTCTGCCTATTATCCACCTGCCTACCTAACATTTTTAGTGTTAAAAACTAAAAATGTTGAATATATAATAAATATGTAAATATACTTATATACTATATGAATATATAAAGTATTATAATGAACAAACTGAAAAATGTGCAAAATTGAATATAGCCTAATACTTATCGACAGCATTCAGCAAACCCTGTACCATCATTTACCGTCCTCGCCATTTCAGCCCTTTAGCAAAAACAAGGACTACTGTCAGAATTATCTTCGCCTTTTAAATGATTTTAATCATAGGGGGGGGCAATTATGTTGTTATTCAGACGCATATTCCGAAAACAGGACCTGTCAATCAGTCAGTCTTTCAAACATTCGATCAGTTCATCAACCTTTGTCCAGTGTGGTAGAGGATAGAATGTGTTTGCAAAGAGAAAAACCTGAATGAAATGAGCCTGCAGCAGCAACAACAACCTTGGCCTCTGGCTGGCTTTCTGAAGCCATGGTAAACAAATGTCGAAGAACTTCTAGCCACATTTGCGTGTGTTTATCCAAAAATGTCATTGATGCAATCCTAATGGAAACAACCATTGTAAATTCAAACACAAGCTGAGCGGAGTGGAAATTGTGAACATTAGATCCATTTTAATTTAAATAACAGGATAGTTTGGTGTTATGGACAACCAAGTTTTGATCCCAACACTCTGAATGAATTACTATAAGGGTGCCAGATTTCACCGGACAACAAATCAGCCAAATGAATAGCTGTTATTCTCACCAGGTCCTTTTAAAATGCTCAAATGAATAGAGAAATAATCAGATTTTACCATTTGCATTTTAATTGGGAAAGCAGACAAAATGTAAATAAGAATTTTGTTTAAAGAAAGAAATTAAAATTCATTAGAACACTTAGAAATCTATATTAAAGTGCAGTAGTCAAAAAAAAAACTGAACACCAAACCTATTTGGGTTTCAGTCGCAGCCGTGTTGGCTTTGAATATAAGAAACAGAGAAACAAGAATACACAAATGGCATATTAAGGCAACTCTCAACAATCAGTGGGACACATTCAACAGTATACTATATAGTACTATCAGCTTCCAAAAAATAAAAAATAAACAAAAATGTTACATTGACAAAAGGTTAAAAAAAAACATGCTTGTTGCAAACCAGATTACATTTGCAACTGTTCTTGTCATCCATCTTTTGCAGCTCACCTTCAGCACAGACGACTGCACCTTCAGGGAGCACATACAGCCAGATGGGTACAACATCTACGTCTCTGACAGGCACGGAGCACTGCTTAGCCTGGGAAACCATCGACAGAGGCTGCTGGGTCGAGACAGAGGTGCCCCAGCTCTGGCGCAGTTCCTCCCAAGGATCAGTACCCTTGAGCAGGACTCATCTCCAGCACTGGAGGTCTTGCACCAGCCGGGACAGGCAACAGAACAATCAGACCATCCGATGGACACGATGGACTCTTTTGGAAAGCTCTCTCAGATCATACACAGTCCCAGCTTCCACAAGAGATGAGTCAACAGTTGTGTGTGCGCTGACACACACACGTCCTGCAATGACTGAGGCCTCTGATTTTTCATGTTTTACATGACAGAAGCCAGATAGGCAGCTATGACATCCCGCCAATGGTCCAATCAGAGTCCTGCAGAGTGGAGAATGTTACCTATACTGTGCAAATGTTTCCTCTTCTCGTCCAGCAACAGCCCACATTCTTGCTGAACAAACACTGAGAGATCTGCCATTTTCCTTTCTTGGAAAAAAGCTATGGCACACAGAGATTTGAATTTGTTTGCAACTGACGACTGAGTTGGAAAAGAGTAGTGGATACAGTAGACAGTGGAGCAACGACAGAAGTGTCGTAATGGAAATGTATACCACATAGTCCACAGAATAAGATTTAAGGGCACTGACGATTGTGATTGTTTGCTCTCTTTGACAGCCTCCGTGGTTTGGACCAAGGGCATTTATATTCTTATTCTTCCCTGTAACTCACCAAAGTCTCTGGATATTCCCCTTCAGTGATCTAGACAGGAAGAACGCTTCATGGATAATCACTGCTGGACATTTACATGGAGAGCGCCACTATACCTAGCATGGTGTGTTATCTGGATATTTAAATGTCCTTGTTTTGCTTTGGAAGCTACGTAGCTTTTTTTAATGTATACTACATTTGTCCGTGTTTCATTTTTTTTTAAATGGAAAATATTTTTGAAATAAAGACGACACAAACAAAACAATCGAGTCTATAATCTTTGAAAATATCTTTCACACATCTTGGATCTGTGTTCCAATAAGCTCAATGGTTCACCTTGGGTAGTAATTATAGGCTCAAGATCAAGGTCAAATATCTGAAAAGTCTGGATCTGAGGGTGGCGAAGGCTATGAAAATAAAGATCTATAGGCTATGACAATATAGAGGTATACATACTCTGCAGACACAATGTTTTAAGCAGTTAGGAGCAACATGTCGTGTGTAATGTCAATATTTTCCCAGACGTTGGCACTGGAGGAAAGCTCAATGATCATCCCACTAATAAACGGTCCTTTGAGTAGGAGAAAAAAATGGGTTAGCCAAGCCTTCATTGTGGGTCAGTATGTCTCAGATGCCATTTGCCGGTAGAAAAAAATGCTTTTGTAGAGCATGGCATGAACATTTTCCCAACATGATTACATGATAAACTGGCATTTGTCAATTGAAGAAAAAAAAGTTACATTTCAAAATTAAAGTGTGACATGTTTTTAAAAGAAGAAAGCTCAGAATAAGTACTGAAATTGTCTGCCAGGCAACCATAGATCTTTTGTGTTGCAGCACCCTCTGGTGGTCACACTGAATTGTAACTCCATGAGTCCACATGTCATATTTGACGTAAGTGGATTACTGCACTGCTGAGACATGCGCTAACTTCCTGTTTGGTGGATTCCAAATGGTTCTGACAGAAGTTATGGACCAATGAAGGAATTGGGAATGAATATCAGATATGTTGACAGTGTACAGTATGTGACGGAATGCTCAAGATCTATGCTGTACAACGATGGGATTCCAGCATTGTGGAAGACATCGTGTCCAAGCTTTGTCCACAAAAGAAAACATCCCAGTAGGGCGTATACCTTTAAACCAGTTCCTCTGACATTACACATTATGAGGACCCATGAAGTTGCTTATACCCAGTCGGGTGAATGATGTTAGACCATTAGACCATTTTGTCAGATGTCACACACCATGAGAACCCAGCTGATCCTACTGAAAGGTCAGCTCACTAGATGAGGGTGGACCTGCAACTGGTGACAAGTGCAACAGACCAACTGGGAGATCACAGCCTGTCAGATTTGGGGACTGGAACACCACCCGGGGGTGGGGG
>CAESWR010002566.1:327954-354032 GCA_903171835.1 Mullus surmuletus | reverse complement strand
CGAAAGAGGAAAAATGCGATTCTCGTCATAAAACGGAGCAGTTCCTTCTTTTTTCTTCACTCTGAGGTCGCGTTGGAAATGAGTCAGTCGCCGACCGTAAGGGGAGAAGCGAACAGATTCCGGCGAACTTATTGACGTCGAGGGATTTTTACGAGACTCGTCGCTCGCATAACGGACTGAGTTCCTTTACCATGGAAGATGTGAGTAGTCCTCTCAGCCCGTCTGCGGGACGTGACCCGCCCGTGTTTGTTCTGTCTCTCACATATGACGACGTTTCATCTAATACACACACATCTCTCCCTCTCTTAAAACAACAAAACCCCCCAAAAAAACCCTGTTTTAACTCCTGCGCTTGTTCCGATCTAACGGACCGGCGGTGAAAATCAAACTTTGGCACCGTTTGACGCGACACCCGGGCCGAGCCGGCGGAGGGGAAACTTTGAAGTGTGTTTAGAAACTTCACTGATCTGCGTGCGTGCGTGTGTGTGTGTGTGTGTGCAAGTGCCAAAGGATAACGTAAAACACCTGCTCGTTCGACAATCGGGTGTATCAGTGAGAAGATCGTGGAGACGCAGCGAGGGGAAAGGATTTAAAACAAGGAATAACAATCACACACACTAAAAAACACGGGGGCTGTGGGATATTGGGTGTGCTTGCGAGAGAGTGGATTGCAACAATAGATGCCTCTGCCAAGGTTTGGGAGGAAACGTGTCAGGCTTGGTGAAATAAAATAAAAAAGTTGTTGTTATTATTAAGTTTTTATCCTAATAGATCATTTTTTAAAAATGGGCCAAAAACCCCCTAGCTTCGAAGTGATACATTTTGAGGAAGCCAGTAAAAAAAAAAAAAAAAAAGGAAGTCAAGTAAAGCAAGTTGTGTGTATGTGAGTGTGTGTGTGTGATGCTGCTCAAACACCCCGCCCAGTTTGCCTCAACAGAGATGATATAGCTGGGTCCATTTTGCCGTCCAATCTGGCCAATTCAGTCACTCTTTTTCCACTCAAAAGCCTTTTTCTCTGACATCACTTTCACATTTCTCACCCTAGACTCGATTCGAAACAACTAGAAGTCACATCGGCCGGTGAGCCAAAGGTGGTGTTCATACATTAGTGTTAATATATCTATTAACAAGAACTATCCACAGAGAGCATCACACATCTGCATCTGTTAGATTCTCAGCTGCTCTATGAAAATGTCAGTGTGAGGCTGCAGTTATTTTTATGTTTCTTATCAGTTCAGATTCGGATTTGAGGTTGGTGTTACCCTAACAACCTGAACTTTGAAGAAAAAATTCTTATCTTGAGGTGCGGAACATGGTTTCTCGTATCAGTTATTCATGTTTCATCAATTCTTTTTCTCAGCCCGCTTCACAGAAAATGATTCTGATCTTTTCCCAGAGGTCAGATGGGTCAGTGACGGTTGAGGCGTAGATGTAGATTGTGGCCGATCAAAAGCCATCGGCAGGCTAACCAGTGACTTCGCACATATTCCACTGATATTCCTCCAGTATCTTAGTGGCGGCTAAGCAATGCAAATTGGCCGGGGCCAACTTTGTTTTCGTATATTTTTTAGTCAAGCAATGCACGCTAAGTTCGCCCTGTTCTATGGGTCATAAAATCAGAGGTGTTTTTCTTTTGCTTGTGGGGAATTAGATAGTGTTTACTCAGAAGAACATAGAGGAAGTACTAAGTTTTTTGTGGAACCTTTACAGAAAACAATACAGGGAAGGTTTCTGTCATTGTCTGAACATCACTTTCGCTGTCGACCTGGCTGACTGACTTGCGGCTCACTGTAAAAATAGACGTTGAGCTTAAACTGTCACCCACTGAAATGCAGCCAGCGTTTTAGATATAACCCAACGACGTGACCACAAAGGGGACATTTTTATTGCATTTTACACATCCGGTGAGCCACTTCAGCAATCAATGTGAAATTAGATTAGCAATGTATGATCGATCCGAAAGCCCAACTGTAAATATATGCTTAAAACTGGGGTTCTTCACTCTTCCCTGAAGGTCTCCTGACTTTAGTATTATTTGAGCAATTTGGTTGGCTGATGGCCTGAAACTCAACAAAACTTGGACACATTTGACCAGAAAGACAGAAAAACGAGTTGCTCTAAAATAGTTTGCCACTGTATTTTTTTAATTAGTCATTTCCGGCTCCATTCCACATTCTTCTTCTTCTTATCGCCTCTCTGTCTTTTATTTCAAAACCAAAGGAGCCCTTTCATGACGATCACTTGCCTCGGCTCTGTGACTCATCCTTTTCGCCATCTAACTGACCTATAGAGTGCATAGTGTGACCGACTGACGCATTCAGCAAGTAGGACACAACCTGCCTTGTGTGAGCCAAGAAAACAATTAACCCGCCTAATTGTCATGCTGTACAGGCTTGTTGCACAATAGATGTGTGTGTTTTCATGTTCCCCCCCCCTACACTATTTAGGATCCCCTAAATAGTGTAGGGGGGGAACATGAAAGCACACACATCTGATTTTTTTTCGTATTCTTTTTTTCTTACCAAGCAAATCCTCATAAAGGCCTGACATGAACAATATTTTCGTTAGATTTTGGTTATTGCTGAATTAAGATCTTTAAAACTTTGACGACTAAGACGGTTACTCAGTGCTTTGGACCACTCTTGTTTTTTAACTCTTCTTGTGCATTTCTTCTTATTCTTGATTTCCTCCATCTGAAATACCTTGACAGTTGGTATTCTGCAGTACAACACAATTTTCAAACAACTTTCGTACAGACTGCAGACCACCATAAAACAACCTGTAGCTACAGTAGCCAATAAATGCTGTGAAGGAACATCTCTCCGGTTAACTGGTGGCAGATTAGTGTGTGTTATTGGGTATATAAATTGAAGCTCAGTCTCTATGAAGTAACGATGGAAAGGAGTTCTGTGAAAGACAAACTCCAAGAATGCAACGGCGTGAGTTTCCCAATCTTGCTATTTCTTGAGGGATTTCAACACACCAAGGCCAAAAAACCCAACTGGGATGGCTACAATCTCTACAATCTTTTAAAAATGGAACATATTCCATAATGGACATCAAAGCATCTGTTTGGGAATACGTCCCAAAATTCATCATCTGAGAACATACTTCATCCCATGTGTCAACGAAATGTAGGGTGAAACTCCAACACTTGTGAAGTGTGAAACTTCATATAAAATAGATTTGACACTTTAGCCTTCCCTGAGCTCATAGGAGATGGACTGTGGTAGAGTGTAAAACTGTTCTGTGGTCTCATGAGTCAAAATTTGAGAGCTTCGACTGAAAATTGTGGACACCTCATCAGCTGTGCAAATAAAAAAGAGGAGGGGGGGTGCAGCCAGCATCCTTCGTGATGAAGGTGCGGCAGTTCTAAATATTCAGCATGTGTTGCAACATATTCCGCGAACTAAAGAACCCATCGGAAATTGTTGGTACATTATCAAAGATGAAATAGAGTAGATATGAGTGTGTGGTACATACAGTATACTGACATGCAAGTGGCTTTCTGTTCAGCTTAGCTCACCAAAGTCACTTAGTGCTCTAAACAGCTTGAATTATTTAAATAACAACAAAAGACATACCTTTATTTTCACTGTTGCTTTTTTTTTTCCTCGATAATTTGTGAATTTAATGGCCATTAGTTTGATACATTTTAGTTGTAGCTGTACTTTTTAAATGTTGAGATGCACGGTTCTCACGTGGCCATTGCCAAGAGCATTTTGAAACAAGACTTCCTTCCTGTGTGAGAATTAGACCTATAAAAGTACAACCTAGCGCTGTCCTCCCACACCATTATCAGTTGATGTGGAACCTTAAGCTTAAAACCCCAACATACTCATATTTTTTTTCTATTGACTTCTGTACATCAATTTTAATCCAGCACTGACCTTGCCACGGTACAATTTGGGTTTCATTTGATGTCTTAATGTGAGCTTTGTTGTTTCCTGTGTTCATTATTTGTATTTTTTATCTTTGTATCTTTGAGATGTACGCCGATTTGGGTTTGGGGGGTTTTCTCTGATGCCTCATCTGCCCAAATTGGTCAAATGAAAAGTTTTTTAAATTATTTGAGTCAAATCGTCAAGTGCGTTAACAGCTTCTCGTGACTGGTCAGGAGTGAGGGCGCATCATCTCACCATGAAGCACCATGGTTTGGTTGCTTGGGGGGGTGAATATGTAAAACCCATTTTTCCCATATCATTCTATCAAGATAATTACTTAATTATTTGGCCAGTAGATGTCTTAAGTTTGACAAGCCATTAAGCAATGAATATAGGCAATATTGTAAACTAGACAATGGTGGTTATGGGCACCATTTACCTGACCACTTGACTAAACTCTCCTGTGTATTTTGGTGGTACTACCCCATCAGCAGGGTTTTGGAAGACAAAAATTATGGACAGAAGTCTCCAATCGGTTTTATACCAACATTTTTGCTGAAAAATGAGGACTGGATTTTGTTTGATTGTGTTGGCATCTGATAATCCTCTAATGTTGATTGACCATTAAAAAATGGACAGTCAGCCAAAACCATTCAAAAATATCTAAGTCTCGCAGCATAATTCGGCACTCTCCAGACTTGCAGAAAGAGGTTAGTGGGATGAAACTCTCCACTGTAGCGAAGCTTGTGGTGAGTTCAAACTGGGCAGGTCAGCGTGAAAATCAATGAAAGCCAGATGCTCCCCAACTTAAAACTTAATCAGAACCATATGTCTGCTAAGGTGTGCCGCTTTCACAAACATCTGTGTTTTTCTTCCTATCTCTAAGACTTAGCTTGCTGCTATCTCAGAATTGCATAACTGCATTTACATTCTAGCAACATGATGGCTGATGGGGGTTGGTTTGTTTCAGCGCTCACCACAACACCACAGGTAATAACCATATGTGGACAATTGTGTGAGGTGTGTGATCAGAATCAGCTTCCTGTGAGAGTCTAAAACTGAACCTCGAGTTGATGTCAAAGTGTGGCATTAGCTGAATTCATGCACAGGCTCACCACACAGGTTCTAGATCAACACTTCTGTGTGCACCCGTGTCAAAGAGAAAGCCAGTGGCTGCAAATGTGATATAGACTGAATCATTGAAACTGGCTTGTCTATTAGCGAGCACTATCACAAGAAATTTGCAGCATGAACCCGTCATTCTGGATTTCAGACATGTCTTTCCTTCCTGCCTGCCTGACACTCACAGCTTTGCAGCTGCACTGGCATTTATCAAGCTGATGCAATTGCTGTTGCAGTGATAGTGGAAACACAGTTAGATGAACTCCTACCTAATCCAACAAAGGAAAAAAAAGATCTGGTGGGTGTGACTAGCAGAAACAAATGCTATGAATTTAGCAGACGCTTAGCCTTAGTGATTTATTCACCCTGAGAAATGGACTGTTTTTCCCCCCACAAAGCTTCTTCTCAGTGTCCCAAGCACAATGTTTTCATGTTAGTTTTTGAATGTTCAGGAAAAAAGGCCCTTCATTATAGAATTGGCATCAATATGATACCTTGGACTAATGCATGATTCTATGATTCTGGGATTTGATTTATGTTGTGGTGACTTAGACTTGCTGTAGACTCCTTATTTGCAAATTCCTAAATGTTATTTTATAAGGCAGACAGTGAAAGCTTGGTGAAATGCAGCAACCACGTAAGACTTTTCCAAAGTGCTCATGATCTCTGATGAGGAAGTTTGTGTTATAGTCCGCATACACAGTGTTTGCCGGCCATTTTGATATTTTGGTTAATATAATAAAAAAATCAGGATTTACAGGGTAGTTCAACTTCCTGTTCTATGAGTTGATGGGGCAGCAAAGTGTCCCGGTAAACTTGCCAGCAGAGGAATCAGGGCTGTCTTTAGAATTGTAAATGGAAATGGGAAACATTCATTAAACTACACAAACTGGCAGTACTTTATTTTTCCAGATAAAAGATGTGGACTTAAAAACATGCTAATCAGAGCACTGAGAAGGTGGTTCAGTATTTTTGGTATATGGCGTGTGCAGGTAATTTGTTCACAGTAGGTAACACGACTCATTATGGACTCACTCATGTTTCAGCTGCCTCAGTTGTAGCAATGCCTCCCACACCAAAACATGATCTGAAACTAACAAAACATCATTTGCAAGTGAAAGATGATCTGAAACCCAACCTTAGACTGTGAGAATTAAAAAAAATAAGATAAAAATTGTATCCACACTTTACAGTTTTATTGCTTTGTCAAAATATGTTTCTGCGTTCTCCAAATTTCGATATCAAAACAAGAACTCTCGATCTCTAAGTTTTGTTTTGATTTTGCTGGTATGAGTGTTGATCCAAAACACACAGACATTGTTTTGTGGAGCATTGCAGTATTCTGCCCTTCCTCAGTTCCTCTGGATCATCATAGCTTGTTCATCATCAGTCACACAAAGGAATGTGAGTCACAGTGTTTAGCATCATCAGGGATGATGCTGTTTTTCCTTGGCATTTCCAATTTTAGCTCAGTTATTATCAAGTGACACTTAAGTGACATATTCACAAAGTGTTTATGTAAGCAAATAATGTGAAGTGCAATGCACAAAAAGAGAAAAAAAGAAAGAAATGCAAGATTTTAATCAGGTATGGCTGTTATTGAGGCCACATTTTGGGACACCAAGTCGAAATTTGATGATGGAGATGATATTTACTTTGTTGAGTGGTATGTTGTTGTAGGTTTGGAACAGGTTGGAAGACATCATTTAGTAAATAAAGGGCAACTTCTGCCTGAAATTGAGGAAACTGTTGAATACACTTCCCTTTACACTAGGTATCGTGGAATGTGTGTGTCCCGAGGTTGACTCGAATTAGCTTCAAGGGAGGTTTAGTAAGTGGAAGTGGAGAAAACACAACACTATTACTGTAGTTTTCATTAGGAGATTGATTAGAATAGATTAAATATCTGGCATTTGACCAGAAGTCTTCAGAAAAAAATATGAACTTGGAGTAATCATAACAAGATAGAGAATCATTCTGAAGCCTTTTTGTAATTGTGCGTACTAACTAGTAAGTGACAATCTGGGTGCAAATACACTGATATTCATTTGAGATTGACTTGTCTTCCTTTATATCATTGCAGGGTGTGAAAGAGGACTCAGCTCAGAGTAAAGAGCCAAAGTTCCCAGGAAAGGCTGGCTGGATAAAAAGGGCCCCCAGCAGACTGCTCGCCAGTTATAAGGATTTCTACATCCAGGTGGATAGAACAGAGATTGTGGTGTATAAAAGTGAGGTACGTGGCAGCCCAAGCCTGAAATAAGACTTTCACACTCAAAATCAAATCGTTGCTATGTCAGCTGTTACCTATAATTTAGATAGAGGGAGAAAAAGACAGATGCAAAGCCACTGGCTGCCATTAAATAGACTGAATTCTATTGTTGTGTAAATACTGAATGATGGGATGTGGAAACTATCAATATGAGTGAAGGCAATGTGACACATTTAACCCTCATCATTGTTGCAGTAGTCGCAAATACTCAAATGTTTGTCAGGTTTGTCTGCCTATTGTGCCATCTCTGTGTTATGATGTAATTTTCTGCCATCACTTCACAACAGATTTCTAATAATTTGTTTGCTGGTTTATCTCCTTGCAGAATTTGTTCCTATTAATTGTATTCTGATATGGTGCTGTAATTTGAGACATTTAACTCAATTTTGCGTTGCAGGAGCAGAAGAGCGTCTTAGAAAGGGTGGACCTGGAAAACTATGATAAATGTCATGAATTAAAGAGCCCGTTCTTGAGGAAACACAGGCTGATACTGATCCGATCAACCAAGTCCGGAAAAAAGGTGAGATAAAACACAGAAAGTGGTAATGGGAAAAAAAGGCACCATGAAATACTTGAAAATATGTGGTTTTATTGTGAAGCTGGGAATCGGGTTACTTGAAGGACAAGGATGAGGAGGGTTGACACAAGCCTAGGGTAAAAAACACAACAGAACAGCAGATAAAAATTTACCAGACATGACAAAACTAAGGCCGGCCACAAATTGGGCACTGAATTGTGCCTTTACTAGAGGCTAAAGGCACAATTCAGTGCCCAACGATTCCCGACGGATGGGGGTGTGGCCCAATGCGCAGCTCGTCGCAGCCAATTTTCAGTCCAGATAAACCTCATTTGTGGTGCGAGGATGATTATTTTGCTGCACCAAACCAAGACCAAGCCTCCGTGATCACAAATCATGAATACTAAACACGTTAGACATTTACGACTCCTTCGCTTGACCAGCTCAGGTGTGCTGCGTGAGCTCAGGCAACAGCTCAGACTGGAAATTTCCTGCAGACAGACAGAAAAGACAGAAAGGCAGCCCTGTCTGAGTTCACCCACCTAACCCTTCTAATTTCTTTTGAGTGACATTCATTAACAAGGGCTAGTGGCTAATCAGAAATCATAATAAGACAAGCTTTGGGATGTTTTGTCCGGGCAATTTTGTTTGGGTATTGCAATGCATGATGCAATGCTCACTTTTAAGCCTGCACTTTGATTGTCTCCATTTCGAGGGCCAATTGAAGGGCTGAACAGACACTCCCCTTCGTTCCATTTGGCTCACTAACATTTGGGACGCACTCCATCATGGCGGAGGCTTGCGTGAGCGTGTAAAATTGAGGGTTTGTGATGGGAAGGGAAGGGAAGCAGAGACTCCAAAAACAAATGAATCCTTTGCTGCAGTATCCTGAGAGTTTTCACAGGAACTTTCCCGTCACTGCCAGTGAGAGAAACGAACCCCTCCGACACAAAAGCTCCACAAGCAGAATACTTATTAGTCTTGGCCTGGGTGTAACAGACCCAGATACCCCATCGACAACTACTGCTACTTTCACTACTGAAGCAGTGCAAAGAGCAGGTTTTACATGCTAACACCCTCTGCAACTCCTCCTACAACAGGACACTCAGATTTCCAATGTCACCTCTCATGACAATAATTACTCTCCGTGATAGCTAACTGAACAGGGACCACGGTTTATTAGAACGGGTTCAGACCAAGACACTTCAAAGAGGGTGCCAACAGCTCCAGCAGTAGCATTATCTGTGGCACATATTATTCCCAGATCTGCATTTGTGTGCCAGCACTTATTCATCTGCAATTGTAGCAGGTCCTCTAAACATGTGTTTTGTTCAGTGAAGCAACTATACGTGCCCATTAGCATCAGAGCTAACGAGAAGCTAACGAGAAGCCCGAACCTCCAGGCAGGCCCATATTTGCACAGCTTATATTAAAGCTGAGGAAAGAAACTGCTTAACTTTGCAACATGGGAATATTTTGAAGTATGTATAGTCCTTGATTCCATATTCAACAAGCTGTGTATTTCACTGTAACATGAACTCTCAGACCTTTGACTTCTATCTGAGCTGCATGTCATTACATTTTGTGGTGACAATACAGGAATCAGTGACCAAGAAGTTAAAACTATTTGGATCTGATCTTTTGCTCTACTGTCTCCCCTCAACACGGACGGGGAGGGGGGTTACATTTCATGTCTGCAACACAGTCCTAATAGGCTTTTGTTGTGTCAGCAGGCAGCTATCTGATTGATAATGACAACATTGAGGGGAAAATAAGGCTAACAATAAAAGTCTAAGTGGCAGGTGACTGTAGGACCTGGGAACCAGCAGAATCTGGGACACATAAATGGTTAGGCTGATTCATAGGTCAGGTTGTTTCTTTTTGGGGACAAAGGGACAAAGTAGTCTCTACCTCCGTGGTACACACCCAGAGCAAATTGAGTAGACAAAGCATCATGTTTACCATTAAATGACCCGAGGCAAAATGTATTAGTCAAATTAAAGTGACTGACAAACAAAGGCCATCTTGCCTGCCTAGAATGATGGCACTCGACCATGGCATTTAAAATGTTCAAATGGCATTTAGAAGCCAATAGACAGTCTCTTCAATCACAGAGTGCTAATTTAACAACAAATAACTCCCTGTCACCACCAATATGGTTTATATTCGTACGTTTTGACTATACAATGAATTGACTTTCAAGCAAATGCTGTTCTGACCTTACATGAGACACTCGTTTCTGTTCCTTACTCGAATACATGTGGATCTCATCTAGGTAGACTAACACACTGGTTAATGAAGTCCCAGAAAATATTATTGCTGGACAGGCTTCGACAGCTTAGCATGATTGTTTAGAAGCTATTTTATTTTCCTTTACAAGAAAAAGTATAATTAGGTCTTGCAAATAGAGAGTACTCTGGTGCAATAACCGTAAATGCTGTGTGTTATTGACTGCAAAACTACATCATTCAGAAAAAACTAACTTTAATACTTTTTTTATATGACAGGTCAATGATTGGAAGTTTCAAGCTCAGTCTGCTGAAGAGAAGGAGGCTTGGATTAAAGCTCTGAGTGATGGCATCAATCGAGCAAAGAACAAAATCTTTGATGAGGTACTTTCAAACTCTCCCGTGAAATCTTTGTTCTTAGGATGTAACTTTTAAGAGCCTCAACTTTGTGGAAAAAGGAATGACCTTAATGTTTTCACAGGTCAAAATTGATGAAAGCAGTAATTTAGAGCATGTTACTCGAACAAGACCCAAAGGGAACCGCAACCGCAGGCCGCCTACCCGGATACACATGAAAGAGGTCTGTATGGATGCATGCGTGATCTATTCAGTTGTTTTTCAATTTTTTTCCTTTTGGTTTTGAATAAATTCTCTGATTAGATAATTTGATTCATTATTAATACAAAAGTTGCACTTTTTTCTTATGTGAACCAGTTTCATAAAAACTGGGTTTGCTGCATTTTATGGTATATCCAATTCTCAAATCAATAAAATGCTCTTTGTGATTTCTTTAGGTAGCGGATGTGTCGTCTGATGGCATCCTGCGCTTGGATCTTGATCTTGAAGATGCTTCAATGACTAATGGGATCCATCCTACCACTGTTGATGGTGCCAACAAAGTCATTGATGGTGCCAACAAAGTTGCTGTGCCTTCATCCACTCCCAGCGAAGCTTCAAAAAAAGAGGAAGACTTTAGTGGTGAGAAGGAGGCTGAGTCTGAGCCAGCGGCCACTCCTCAGAAAAAGGTCATCAAACCCCCCATGCCTCCTACCAAAGTGGCTACTCCTATGCCAGAGACTATACCAGAGAAGCCAGAGAAGGAACCTGTTAAGGATGATGACACAGTGAAGGTCTGTATAATGTTACACATAGAACATCATGTAAAAAAGCTTCTTTCTTACTGTTTGGATGATTGTAAAAAATGACTCTTACATACCTTTTATGTTTTCAAGGACCTTAAGCCACCAACAACCCCATCTAAAGAAACCAAGCCCCGTGCTTCACCTGTCAAAGAAGCTACAGAGGAGAATAAAGCTGAAATCGTGAAGAAGGCACCACCACCACCATCCCCTCTCAAAAAGCCCACAAGTGGTTCTATTGCTGACCTTGTAGAAGCCTCAAAGTCCATGCCAGACCCCCACCCTCCCACTCCTCCATCCAAAGAGAAGAAGCCCCCTTGCAACCCTGTTGCTGAGCCGAAAGAAGAGGTTCAATGCACACCTGATGAGAAGGAAGAGATAGAAGGAGATGGAGGGAATGACAATAGACCTGTTGCAAAAGATGAAGTACTACCCAGTGTCAGCAATGGAGGTCCCTGCCCAGAAGAAGATGTTTCTGGAACTCAACTAGAGGCATCTGACAAGGAACCAAAAATGCCTGAGTCACTTGTACCAGAACCGGCAGAACCACTGAAAAAGGGCCATAGTCCTGCTGTATCCCCCAAGAAACAGTCTCCGCAACCTCGCAAACCCACCACACAAAAAATAGACGACACCAAATCTGGAACCGATGAAGAAGAAGATGCACCTTCACATCTGCAAACCCCCTCAGATACGGCTGTCCAGCAGGGAGAGGCATCACCTAAGAATGAAACCACCACAGTTGTGACCTTGCTCAAAGACTCCACTCTCAGTCTTACTCCACTACTAACTCATTTGCCATTAGAGAAGAAAAAGAAGGTAGAGGAGAAATCTGTTGATAGCGGTCAGCATTCAGGTGCCGACAGTGATGCCTCTTTGAATGAAGACACAGTGACGGCTTTCACAGCTGAGGACAGGAGGAGCAACGCTGGCTTGGACATGTTAGACGCCACTGAGGACGACATTCACAAACAAATTAGTTTAGATCTGGAACTGCCCACCTGTCACGATTCAGAGACCTCTACTGCACTCACACAGTCAGATAAGGTCACGTCAGCCTCCCATGGAGCTCTGCTGTCTGACTCCTCTGTCAATGTTCAGGAGTTAAAGCCTACCGCTGCTGACACTGGAAGCAACAGGGTTACAAATGATGATGTCATGAAACCCAAGACTGAGCCAACTCTTGAGATGGAGAAGACAAGTGAGCAGGAGGATAGTCAAAAAGAAGAAAAGCCAGAGGATGTACAGGCGAAGGCCAAGGAGAGGCTGGAGAGGGCTGAGCAGGTCTTCAAAAAGGTCAATGAGCTGAAACTCGAAAACAAGTCAAGCATCAGGAAAAGTTGGTGAATGTCAGTCGGGATAGAGTTGACAGCTTGCAAACCCCCTCTTCTGAACTATCATCCATCATTGCTTTGCACATTCAGCAAACTACAGCAGGCATGTGAAGGTTTGAATTTCGCTTCATGAATTCTGCATATGTAATACTCAGAATTCCAAGAATAACTATCACCCTAACTACCCTAATACCTCCAGTGTTAAGCAAACATTAGGTCTAATAATAATTTCCGCTTGTTAAGGTACACATTTATAAATGCCCCATTAATAACTCTTTATGTCTATGTGTGGGAGAGGGTTCTGGTTACAGTTAGTGTACATGACAAGATTTGCCATTCTGCAAATGGGATTTGCGGAAATTTACATATCAACAGACCCAACCAAAGTGTAATGTTTACTGATTTTCATAATAGAATCTGGATGGTTTAGTCTTTGACCCCAATTTCTTTATTTGTTTGTTTTCTTTGTTTCACAACAAAAAACATCCAGTTTGTCATTGTTCTCTCCCCTCTGTAACACGGCACACTGTTTCATGTGGAGAAGAGCCTAATAATTTACACCAAGCCACAAGTGCAATGCTCTGGATTGAGATGTGCCAAATCAAACCCTCTTGAGGACTGCTCACTGAGCCGCTGTGGCAGTTCGAACAGTATTAGTGATGTGAATCTTGAGATGAACCTAATACAAAATGGCTAATGTGTATACAAAAATTGGCATGACAACATAATTTATTGGGAGAAACCAAGAAAATCTGACGAAAAATAAAACACAGACAAAAAAACCAACAACAATGCATCAGACATGACATTCAGCACCCCTACATTGGCACAGTGGAATGACCCTTGTTATGTCACCACATTTTGTGATTATTTGTACTGGGCTGAACTTACTGAGCCCTCTCTCTAAATGGTACTCAAAGTGCTTTACATAATGTACACATACCTCATAGGTACACTATTTAACAGTGCAATTGACTTTGGAGTCATCTCTATGACACACCAAGTTTAATCATCATCTTTAATACCAAACTCAGTTACAGTGCATTTGCCTAAACTATGCCCATTATTAAGGTAAATTTGGTTACAATTATTCATTCATATAAGAGATGCCAACTCCAACACAATAAATTAATATTTAAGGTAATACACCCAAAATAACATCTGCAAATTGTCACTTATTGAAAGCTGACTTTAGACCAATGCTGACATTAAATATATTGTTTTTAAAATCACGAATAGCCAGCCCAAACATTTTCTGTTGTATTGACTTTTGGAAATGTTTTTCATCGTGAAATAAGTTTACTTTTCAACTGTATAATATCTTGCCCAGTGCATATCTCAGAAGAAGGTCTTACTAACCAAAAGTAAAGTCGTGCATAATCTCTAAATGATCATCAGTGGTCACACAGAATTCTGAATGCATCGTTTTCACCTCCAGGTTGCAGGCTTAGCACACTGTCATTTGGTGGAATGACAGCAGTCCATCCTGCTTCTTTTTTTTTTTCAAAGTTATGTAGCACATTCAACTGTTGTCGCATATTTAACTGAGTGCAATTGTTTTTGTTTATTTTCTTTGCAGCTGAGAGCCATGCTTACTTACTACTGTGTATTTTTGTTACATATGTTAATGAAAATAATTACTTAAAAAGCTAATTTGAAAATTAATAATATAATAATTACCAAGCAGCACTGTTATTGACAAAAATGATTTCTCCTGTTTTCAGATAGCATGTTTTACATTATTGTGGGAGTCACTTGTACATATTTTATACTTATACTTTAGTATATGCTCCTTAATATTAATAACAAAATATTTCTGGGAATTTTTTTCAATTTAATCTTTGCAGACCTAACATCACAGTATCATCACAGGAGAATCAGAACTGCTTGCAGTGAGTCTGTTTCTTTTGTTTTATTATGTTTCTTCATAATTTGAAGAAAAATAGTCCTAAAAACAATCACAATTAATTTGAACATAGATACAATTTTGTTGTTATTGCCGAAATAAACAAGGGAATTTGTCTGCATATGTGTGTGTTTTTTTATTATGGTCCTTTGTGTAAAAATCTGAAATGTTTGTTAAATATGCGTCATTCCCATCGGAATGAGCTTTACTCATATTTAGTGCTGAATTATAAAGTTACAGAATGGTAATTGCCAATTTTGATAAATGTACACAGCAGAACTCCTTGGATGGATTTAGTTTTACTAGTTGTTGTTGGTGGTTACCAGATGGACTCTTCTGTAATCTGAGACATTAAATGCAAATGAACATTTCTGATGGTTTTGAATGCACTTCATGAAGAGTACGTTTTTGTACATTTAATTATATTGATTATAACTGGACATCTTTATATTCTGTCTGATTTGTGAGATCACTGATGCATGTTATGGTTGTATTATAGATTGTAAGAGTATCAGGGGAGAGTCAGTAGTTCCTGAGAAGCAAGGTAAACATGAGGATGTCTGAGTATAAAAACAATCCAGACACAGGATGTGAAGATACAAACATATACTCACACTCACAAATAGGTATAAACACTAGATGGCGCCTCCCAGCACGGCCCCTATCTCTCCGAGGTGTTTGGGGAATCTTGTATGACTGAAAAAAAATGGCAAAACTAGATGTAAGATTAAGAAATGGAGGTTTAATATGTCAGTAGAGGGGGAAAATATATGAATGATGAATTGTCTGTAGTAGAGGAGTGTGATTGGAGCTTGTGGTCAGACTGCACATGCACTAACATCATGTAGATCCTCCGCCTTGCAGCTGCTCCGTCACCAACAGCTACGTAATGCAGACCTTCCACAGCTTGGACGCCACTAAAAACCTTCTAAACAACACTGAAACTTTGCTTCTGAAGTCCACTGACAGGCGACGCGACGCTACGTCCATCGTGCCTCACACCTCTGCAATATGGCTGAACGGCTGACGCAGAGATTCCACGCGCTCGCGGGTACCATGGGAACAGCCAATCATAATTCGCCACGTCATCAGGAAGCGCAGCACCCTCAGTCGTATTGACTAGAGCGATAGAAGCGTAGCTACTGTTGAAGTTACAGTCAAAGTACTTTTTTAAAAAGGCCAGGAAGCGCACGGTTTAACCGCGGCGGACGTGTTTGTTTTTTCTTATTGAACACAGAAGGCATTTGGTTGGAGATGGACGGGGGCTTCGGGAGAGACGACATGTTTGACACGATTGTAATGGCGGATGAAAGGTAAGTTCCTGTGCAGGTTTAGGTGGTAGGATGCATCATCGTACGTGCGTCCACTCGACTCTGTCAGCATGTAAGATGTTTACTCGTGTGAATGAGGCTCGGCTTACATTTCCCCCTCTGAATAAGTTGGAGACATGTGTCGGTGTCTGAAGCAGCGATGTGAGATGGACCTGTGTGAGGTTCTGTCCCCAGGTTCCGTGGGGAGGGCTACAAGGAGGGCTTTGACAGGGGCACCCAAAGAGGGCTGCAGAATGGCCGCAGACACGGAGCTTCACATGGGACCAGGCTGTCTGGTGAGGTGAGTCAGCACAGCAGGACAATGGAGCCATTCTGCTGGTTGCTCACTGTGCTCTCTCTCCCAACCTTTGATGTGGACATTTAGCTCATTGTTGTGACACCAAACTGTGATCAAGGTGTCTCCTCTCACTCAGATGTGTTTATTAGGCCCAAGATTTGAACACTCAGCTTATGTGGACATATGGTGCTCTGGAATGACCAACTCTATGGTTTTTGTTAAGGCCACCCCGGGGTCAAAGAACTGGGGCCTCTTTTGTAAAAAAAAAAAGCTTGCATGCACCGCTTTTCACATGCGGTGTGAGATGTATACGAATGAGCGTTGTATGATGATGTGTCAGGCCAGCTGTACCCTTCCATCCATGTTAATTCTCACTCTCCATCCCTGACAGATTAACTTCTATTACGGCTTCGCCATAACGTGGAGATGTCTGCTTCAGGACAGGACAGATGCTAAATCTAGGTATGGTGTCTTCAAACATTAAGTCCCAGAAATTCTTGTTTCCACTCTTTTACACGTGGGTAGAATTTCACTGGAACATTTGAGGTAAATTTGACTGAGAGCAAAAAGTTACTGCAGATCTTTGCAAAGTTGTTTTAAGCGGTCAGTTTATTTCTTTCATCTTATGTCTTAAAACACCTTTTCCCCCCTGTTCATCTACCTCAATTCATTTCCTTATAAAGAAAGTCTGCAGTTTAGATTGGAGTCATATTACGTTATACCTAAGTTTACGTTTTTCATGTTTTTGTCAGAAAACGAGTAAAAGTTCTGGACACTGTTGTTGGTTTGATTGAGAACTCGAACTATGATGAACCAGAGTCTCCAAAGCTACAGGAGGACGTGGAGAAGCTTCGATCCAAGTTTAGACAGGTACGCCTTCAATTTGAAATTATCAAGGGAGTATTCTACATTATTAGATTTAGGGTTGATCGGTGTGTTTTTAATGAATCTCTACCAGCTGCTGATCCTTTGTTCTCTGTCACGCATCACGGCCCAACTTTGTCAAAGATTCTCTAGCACAGCTCTGGCAGCTCAAGTATCGTTAGCTTTGCTAAACACTAACTCCAGAGTTTTATGCTGTATTAGCAAGTAGTTTGCCCTGAGCCTAGATGACGTTTCAAAGTAAATACAAGTACAATCTTAATCTTTGCACCTTTAAAGCCCTGAGCCTGCAAATAACATAGTTATTATTATTCAAACTTTGTTTGAAAATGTATGTTATATCTTTTTCTTATTTAAAGGGACTCATACTCTGTGTGTAGCATACAATACATTATACGCAAACTTGCAAACATATAAATTGTGTACTTAATGTGCATGTACCAACTTTGCAAGCACATTTGTGATTTAGATTTCACTAGTTCTCAAAGCTATGTTTACATTAATTACACAAATTTAACATTACTAACCTCAAGCTAACTAACCTGTGTCTGCTGTTGTCCAGGTCTGCTCTCTACTTAATATCCCAAGTGATTTTAAGGATTACATCAAAACATCGGAGGGCACATCTTTCTAAATCTATGGTGAAGAACAAAACCAGTCGCCGCAGTCGAGCCGTAGTGAAGAGAAAAAAAGGCTTGATGGACGCATTTGCACTGCACATATGGGACAGACTTTTGCATTTGACTGGCCTGCAGTTGATCCATTGAAGGTTTTCAAGTGCCAGGCCATGACTGTGAGTTTGAGACTTGCCTTTGCCGTGACACGTGAGCAAATCATCCAGTGATGCCTGGACCATAAACCACAATATACTGTGTATAGCTGGAGCTGGACCAAAGAGAGAAACCTTGGTCAGTTGTTCTAGACTGACTGTCTTGACAGTGTACTAAACTTAGCAAGGATGATGCTATCTTTAATGGTTGAAATATTAAGAGTGCATTACTTGTAATGATTGTTCTGCGTGAAGGAGCTCTACAAAGTCCAGCGATAAACAGAACAGAGTGTATCAACGACAGATTTATGTCATTGACACAATAAAAGTTAATGAAAAACAACCAATTTCAATTGCGTCATGTTCAAACGTTTTTCTTATGTAACCAAATTATTTGACTAATGAGCTGTAACAAGAATACACTTATCATGCATTCCGGCAAAGTCCTAATTTGAATTTCTAGAATGTGGAAATATTACCGGAAATGGTGCATAACCAAGCCCGCCATTCATGTCGATCTGCATATATCCCCCTGCAATAAAGACACTCCCTTAGTCCTAAAGCAGATTACAGAGGTATCCGACCCAGATGATGCCGCCCACGTCCCCCTGCTACTTCCTGACAGATGTTTGCTCAAGCCATGGTTCAACAGACTTATCATCCCCAGACCCAAGCTTTAACCTCAAGCTGGCTCTCAGAGCCCAAGGGTGCTTGGGCTAACAAACGTGTTGCTTTTAGCGTGACCTTGGGTGACTACGAGAGCCATCTGCAACTTTGAGCACCAAGAAAAAGACGGCTGCTAAAGGCGAGCAACCAGGGTGTTTTCCAAGAAAGGGAGGATGAGCCCAGCCAGACACCTGACCCCTAGAGGGTATTTCCCGCACAAGATAAAGAAGGCAGTGAAAAACACCACAGGTTTTACTCCCAAATTAATTCATACCTTAGACAAATATGTGTTGTATTTAGTCCCTAAAACATGCATGTACTCATGGGTTACTGTAGTGACCAGTGACTTCATCTCATTGATAAAAAACACATTTCTGAACATGTAACAATACCTGCGCTTACACTTAACTTGGCTTACAAGGACTACCTCTAAATGTTTGATTTGCCTCTGTGCTACTAAGATGTATTTCCATGGTTAGGAAGTTATTGTTGGTTGAATACAGACAAACTTATTTTCTTGATAACTGGCTCCATCAGCCATAAGTATTGCATAGTAGAGAGCAAAATCACATCCCGTACTTTTGCGTCTTTCTTTGTCTGTAACGCGTGTGTTCATGCTGACGCACATGCCCTTGTACGCTGACCACACGCTGAGAGAACAAAGACATTCTCTCTAGTGTGTTCAAGCGTGTGTACACGCTCTCTCACACAGGCACACACTGCTTGTGTCTTTCGTCAGTTCTAGTAGATAGAAACTTTGCTTTTATATATTAGTTAATCGGAATGAACTCCTTTGAATGTAGATTGGTGTACCCAATATTCCAGAAAAGTGAATGCTGCAAACCTCTTCCATGTCCAAATCAAAATCTTGCTCTTACTGACCATAGTTTTTGGTCATTTTAATCATATCAACTTAGCTAGATATTAGTCTTACAAACTGAAGCTGATATAAGTGGACGGATCAGGTATTTCATTTAGATGAAATGCTCATCAAGACAATTGTTAAAGTCATCTGAGGAAAATGGCTTATTTTGGCCCGCAGCATCTTTGGTATAACTTTGACTCACTGGGTATGGAGTGCCATCAAGTGCTGCTATGAGCCACATGACACTGTATATTGTGTCTACCAAATGGTGATATAAGAGTATCCAACTCAAAAGTGTATATCAGTGTGAATGTTACAAAGTCCTAGAACATACACTTTGGTGAAACCAGACAACCACAATGCAAACACACATAGAAGAACTAAATCCTCAGGCTATACTGCAGTGGTCTTCCTTCATCTACAGAACAGGTTAATAATGCAGCTACATTGGCTAGGGGGTTGGATTTATGGCACCACTTATCACCCACCTACAATGTCATTAGCTCTTGCACTGGTGGAGATGACCCATGTACTGTAACTCCAACTGTTGCATTGAGTCTTTTGACCATCCCAACTGAAGTGATGGTTTAAATTTCCCTACTTGGGTGACAAGTTAAATATCATCAGAGTAATTTTTTGGCAAGTGCATTTGCCTTGCTATTATCACATTATGCAACATTATGCATATCTCTTGGAACCTTGATGACCTTTGTCCAACATAAAGGTTTTAAACCTACACTTCAATGAAGAATGCACATTTAGCTTCTGTCCCACCTCTGTCGGTATCATCTGAAGGTCCTCTGGGTGTGGTTTTTAGCTTAACTCGCCTCCTCTCCACACCGCAAAAGTTGTTTTCACTGATTTTCTGCATATTCCCCATCCACTAGTAATGCGGAACTAAACATTTAATGTCAGAAACGGTCTCCTTCCTGCCACCTAGTGGTTGATTGTGTCGACAGATGAATTCAAGCAAATAGTGTTTTTTCATTGCCTAAACATATATTCACCCTTTTCTTACTATATATTTAGCAATTTCAAGATTTAAGAACATGAAAATTAACTTATTTAATGAAACTGTGATATGTGGAGTGCTGGGGCAGCTGCTTCTCAGCCTCCTGACTCATGTCATTTGACCCCTGGAAATGCTGAAATTTAGAATATCACCGCACTCACTTGCTTAACTCGGTACTGCTTGCAGTCTACCTAGTCTGCCAGTATTATGAAATAATCACCTCTGCATAAGAAGAAACAACTAGTTTGTTAGACTTGATCTAAGTCATGTTTTTTTTATTGTGTAGTTGACACCAACATGATTACACTGCTTGCGCCAGTTACAGACAACTGGCATGAAGTTGTGTGTGAAATTATTTGTAAAAACAAGACAAAAAAAAAAATCTATGGCTTACCGGGTATGACACAGAATCTATTTACAAACTCAAACCAACTCAATGACAGTTTGAAAATTGGAGCAAAAAGCTTTGTTTTATAAATATAAAAAAGGGGGAAGGAAGGAAGGCCACTAAGGCCTAAAGGGGGGGGGATAAAGTCTCATTCACCGAGACAGCTTAACACTCAACAGAGTTATACATATCCCATTTTCTGTTATGGCACCAGTATCAAAGCAGGCCCTGGACTTGCTGGTTTCCATCACGGATGCTTCACCTCAAGCAGGTTTAACAGAGCTAGTAGGCACTGAACCAACAAGTAGAATAGAATAAGAACTAAACAAATAAAATACTAAAATTAGAGATAGATCTTGACTGTCACATGAGGTATTGTGGATTATAACATATCTGTACATTGTCTCATTTTTCCTTGTTTTTTTTTTCTTTTTTTTGGAATAGAATGAAAAATCATATTACGCAAAAAAAAATCATCACATAGAATCTACATAAAACAACAAATGAGGATGTCAATAACAATTTTCTATGAGAAAATTCAAACCTAAAATGGCAGTATATTGACATTTACATTTATAAAACAAACAAATGTAGCAGCAAATACCAGGAAAAAAAGCATCATTTTTAATCCATTATCCTTTTTTTTCTTCTTTTTAAAAAACAAAACACAAAGCTGGGATTTATTTTCTATAGCAGCAGAATACAGGGAGTGTTTCTCACCTACTCTCTATTCTTAATGTACAATCAGAAACCTATATTTACCGGGTTCCTATACAGTTCAACAGGATTCAACACTTTTGTTTTTTCCAAAACCCACTTGATTTAGCTAAAGAAGTCCTTTTATTGGCAGTAATCTGCTCATCCTCACAAGCGTTGAAGGACATCATTCCCATCCTTTGTAAGAATCCTAACATGAACTTTGCTGTCGAGCCTTCACCCTTTTTGCCTCTTCCTGCTTCTAACCACTCTGTACTCTTGCCAGCTTTGCTCTCCACTTTTTTCTCTTTTTTTTTTCTTTTTTAGGCAAGTCCCCAAGAAACATATTTTAGGTTTGTGCAAAATCACATCAATAGTCCCAACAATTCTCCTTTCTTTCGGTTCGTTTAAGCTTAATCCCATTCCCGGATCCATGAGCAGTATTTGAACTGAGGTGGGACGATGTGGAACATGCTTCCTTGTCAGTTTAGAAGCAAAATTGGAGGCTTTACTTTTACAAACAATTCTGTACGGTGGAGACAGAGATAAATCCAATGGTCATGATGAGTATCAAGAGGCAGAGTCACTATTAGTTGGCTAAATAGAAAAATAAATAACACCTGTTTTTCTCTATAAAAGTAAAGTATTATTTAGCTATAAAATGTCTCGTCTCTTTATTTCAACTTCCTGTATTATTTTGGTCCATATCGAGCTTAGACTTTAAATTTTGATGCGAGAGCAGCTCTGCCGCTACGAAATGCTAGTTTAAACTAAACTGAGCATCATAGTGTCAAGCAGCATGCAGTCTCTCTTTTTTCAAAAGTATTTCTCCTATACTCATTTTTCTTTTGTTCCCCCAAACTTGAGTCAGATCAACCAAGTGTCTGAATGTCTGCCCTCAACCGACTCCTGCTCAAGCATCCTTTCCATTTACATGGTATTTTACCAACTAAATTACTGTGATTTTCTTTTTTGACAAGCCAGCAGTGCTGACAAAAGTGCTTTTTAGGAAAGGTTGGAATGGTATTAGGTGTAACTACATAAAGAATGAAAACAATAGTATGGATTGCTCTGCTTCAGTGTGCACCAGTTAAGCTTATCTACTTACAGCAAGCTGGAGGGGGTAAATCAAATGTTAAGGAAAGAACAAAGAATCAGATTTGTCCAAACCTTAAGACCATCAATCTGCAGCTCTGAAGAGAATTTCACAATATACTTGGTTTAAAAATCAATGGAAAGCTTGAGAGAAAAGAGCTATTAATCTAACTAATGAAAAGGTCTAAAATGATGTATAATAAAGTGACTAATCATAAGCAAGCTGGAATATATGAATGTCTGCACCTGCAACAAGACAAACAGGAGAGCTCAGACAGGAAGTCTAAAACACTCTAGATATGACCAGAAAGACATTAAAACAAAAGCCTCTTCTCTTTAATAAACGTCAGGTTTTTGTACAAACCCGAACAGACCACAATGACCTACAGGTTGTGACACTTTGGGATATTTTTGTAGGCAAGTTGGGTCTGAAGTAATTTAAAGATTCCTAGCTTAATATATCAGGGAATAAGACAAAACAAAATCTACTGAAACGTCTGTTTTTGTGGCCCAGGCAAGTCATCAATATTCAGTGTGTCTTTCCCTACAGGTACATTCTGTAGCGTTCATTTCTTTTCCCAGTAAGGGAGGGGACACTGGCAGGAAATGTGACTTGGGGATTTGTGGCAGGGAGGCTGGGGGATTGCCCCATCCCATCTTGGCAGCTGCAGAAAACAGCAGGCATGTGAATAGCATGTCAGCCATGATGGAACATAGAAGCCCACCGGCAGGAGGAGGAAAACAAGGGGAAGCTGACTTTAGTCGAGGCAGACCCTTCCTGCTCCATTCCTCACTGTTCTCCATCAACGACTCTCCCCCGATCGTCAGGCCACTGAGTGGTGTGGAGTGATCGTCGCTTCAGATGTTGACATCTCTGACATCTGTTGGGGTGCAGGACAGGTCCACGTCTTCGTCCATACGTTTAGTCTCTGCTGTGTTGCTGTGCTGAGCCTGCCTCAGGCTGGACTCCAGCAGTGACTCGATCTGCTCCTGACACGACCGCAAACAGTCCTGCAAACACACAGCCGTTATCTAGTCAAACCGATACGAACAAAATACAGCTGTTAAGAAATGCACGTGTCTGTGTTGAAGCCTACCGGGTCACTGCGAATGACTTGTGACAGGAAGTTGGTAAGGTTCTGTGAGGACAAGGAGGGATCTTGGCTCTTCAGGTAGAGACCTTGCACAGCTGCCACCACGCTACCAGCAGCCACCATGGATGGAGGACTGGCAATGAAGTTGACGTCTATTGCAAAGGTACAAGTATCCATGCAGCCATGTTTAATATCAGGCACACATACAAAACACAGGAGGTAACATTGAGTTGTCACCGGTGCATACCTGTAGCACAGAGGGCTACAAAGGTCTGTGCGTGTTTTCTGAGGATCTGCTTGGTAGATTGGTAGATCTTCAGCTTGGACAGGAAGTGTTCGATGAAATCATGAGGTGTGACTGAAGCCAGATCCCACTTCAGCTTGTTGAGAACCAGCAACTCCATTTGCTGTGGATGGACCAGACCAGAGGCATTCACTCAGACTGACCAAATCACCTCTATATAGAAGTAATCTCCTCACGCTATATGCAGTGGCTTTCTTGTTATGGATGGTTTTCTATTTATATCAATTCATACTGCTGGTTATTAGCTGAAATTCAATGTTAGTTCATCCTTTTCAGATGTCTTTGATTCTTTAATGTACTATTGTTTTTAATATACACACCCAATTCAGTGTTTAATCTTAGTTTTTTTCCTAAAATAAATGTAGCAGCAAGCACAAAAGCCAAACTGAACATAGTGTCATTGCCAGCCACTTGTACTTCTGCTCTATGGCCAGTAGGTGTCGCTGCAATGCAAATGTTTTTCTGGCCGTCACTTGGCCCATTCATTAAACCAGAGAGGCCTCCCAGTCACCATGGGAAAGTCACAGGCAGCCATTCAGTCACTGCTGCAGCAAGGTTAGATTTCTATATTTAACACGTCTATAACCAGAACGTGGTACACGCCATTTCAGCAGACCAGCCAATTTTCTCCATCGTGACATTGGGAAGTCAGAGAGGAACTAACCACAACCGATGAACACACACCGTTCTGGTCATATGGCCTGCAGTGCACTGCCCATGTAGCTACTGTATGTATTATGCAACATCCATGTCTGCAGAACTCAATTACCAGCAATTCTCCAGGCTGCACCGAGTTGTCCGTGTAGATACAGAGTTTCTCTGCCGTTAAGGGCACCGTCTCTTTCATCTTGGATGCTAGAAACATGCATGTTGCTCCCAGCAGCTGTAGTCTTGTTTTCCTGGTGGCTTCAACTGATAGAAATCTGTCCAAATAGTTCATAGCCAGAGGAAAAACCTCCTCCTCACATTTCTGCTCCTCACAGACCTGCAACATGAGGGGGGGAGAAAACAACACTTAAAACAATGAAGAAAAGTGCCCCATTCATATGCATTATATATGCCCCCACTGGCTCTGTTCCTTGTTCTGCGCACAGCTGTTTGCATTCAATGGCTGTGCCATCAGTAGTGATCCCAAAAGCAGGACGCACACACGCATGCACGCACGCACACACACACACACACCATTAACATTTCGTCGTACGCAATTAATTTGATCTGGGAATTTCAATATCACATGAGCGACCACGTTTAACGCAAACAGCGATAAGCAGCCCGAATCCCACGTTAGCAGCAGTCAGCAGCAGCACTGGAAACAATCGGGAATTAACTTTGCAGTCAGTTCTGACGGAGACACAAAGGTGGCGTCGATGCAAGTTTCACCCTCTAATTTCAACTTCGTCATCTTTTCAAAAAATATTTATAAATACATAAAAATTACCAGGCCGGACACATTTGGCATGTAAATGATCCCCGTTGACCGTGTGATCGGACGGGGGTGAAACATGTCGAATCGGAGCCGGTGGGGAATTAAAATAAATTAATTTCCGAGGCTGGGGCTGCTCGCGGAGCTGCGGGCGATCCTTCCCCCCCCCTCTGCTCGGCGCGATTTCAGAAATTAATAATAAATAGAAAGCAACCACGGATTCTGTCGGAAAGTTCATGTAAATGTCGGAAAACGTCTGCTCTACGAAACCCGACTGTCAAAACGCATCCCGTCGCAGAGTAATCTTCGAAAAACGTCCTTTGTTTTCGCAGCGACCTTCACAGACAGCGGCGGCTCTGCTGCAGCCAAACAAACTTTAACACTTGATCCCAGCCGAGGCAGCCTAAGCTGTCCTCACGGAGCCTCCCGGCGACAAACATCGATCTCTGGGACATTTAACCCGCCTACTGTCATTGCTGCCGCCGCCGTGGATATTTAATAATATTAAAATCCCTCTCATATATGATAACAAAGATGGCGCGTAATACTGGCACGGGCCGGACTTGCATACGTGTACATTGCTGTTATTTTGGAATATTTTCCCCCCCCACTCGTGTAATTACACATCGCAATCTTTGTGAAAAATACGGACTTTGTAAATGACAGATAACGATCGCTATTCACGGTTGGAAACTTGCGTGGAGTCCGTGGCGAGTCGCGGAGAGATCCTGTCGAAAGCAGAAAGGACCACCCAGCACTTTATTTTCGGAACGTTTATGTAACACGCAGTGAAATGACAAAAGATTCACCTCTCAAACGCTTCACTTTAACACTCGTTTATAACGTGTGTGTGTGTGTGTGTGTGTGTGCGCGGACA
>CAESWR010002566.1:316299-327520 GCA_903171835.1 Mullus surmuletus | reverse complement strand
GAGGCGAATATTGTCTTAGTTGTTGGTCTTTTCTCGCTGTGGAAAACGTGTTGCTGTTCCTCCTCCGGTGTGCGCGAGCCTTCTGAAGAACAGCCCGCTTCTCCCCGCGAGACAAAAACCCCTGCCGCACGCACACGCGAGGCGAGCCACCAACACACAAGCGCCGGGTCCAGCGAGGGGAGCGCGCGCGCGCGCCGAGGAGGAGGAGGCGGTGGGTGGGTGCGCGCGGTGACGTCAGCTGTCGTTGGCGCAGGGGCTAAGGAGGGAGGAGGGGGGTTGTGGTGGTGGTGGTGGTGGGGGGATCAAAGAGACAAGCACACTACCAGGGAGCGCGCAAGTTGGGGGATTCTATTGTACAGCCTACATATACATAGAGAGGAGGAGGGGGGGGGAGTGGTGGGAGGTCTGGAGCCGAGTCTGGGGGATGTCCGTGACCCGCGAGGCCGGCGGCGAGGCGTCGGTAGGGGGCGATAACTACTTTCACCCCCTCCGTCCTCACTCCCTCCAACACGAGAATAATGAAAGCAGCAGAGCTCCCACCAAAGTGTGGAACATGAGGTGAGCACATGGGACAATAGTGGAGTCTAAAATACACACCGCTGCTCCTACTATCTGTGTTTATTCGTTCCTGTGATCATACAATTCGATAAGACTGACTTCTGGGGAGGGGTACCGCATGAGACCACACAAAGATGAGTTCCAGATCTATACTTTTTGTGGACTTTGTGTGCCATGAAACAATGTGGAAAAAAAGTTGAGTTACACTTAAAGAGTCGTCATTATATGGTTAAGATGTTGAATTAACATGTGCTTTTTCATAGTACACAGCCATCAGTCTGTAAGCGCAGAAATACTACATTTACTACATAAAGCCATCATATCACGTGTATGTCGGCAGATGGAACTCCAGAGGAGTTTTCCCAACTCAAAACTTTGACGATTTCAATATGCCTCAGTTGAAAAGAATTCCGGTGACTGAATTGAAAAATCAAAATGAACAGATGAACAGATATTATTTTCAGTTTTTAGAAAAACAAAATACATGAAACACAAGAAAAAGTATTAAGAATTAAGTCAGGCTGACGGGCAAACAGCAAGGACTAACACACACACCAACAGGAGGAGAGTCGAGAGTTGCACCAATGAGAGGAACCACTGTTACTAGGCAGATCTTGGCAAAACTTTTCATGTGGGGAAAAGTTCAGTGCATGGGAAAAGTTCACCGTGATATTGACAACTCTGTCGGCCCTTTGATGTAACATTGTCTTTCAAATGATTACCTACCCCGCCGGCCACTTTTACAAGTAGATCTCTGCTCCTATATTGACACAGCAGAAAGCCATGCAGCAAAGAGGCAGGACAAGTCTGATCAATAAAGCCAGCAGGAAGCAGTGACATTTAAAACTAGATACGAGGTATATTACTCAGGCTTTGTCGTCTGTAATGTATTTATCTTAAAAGCAGAGTACAGCATTTAGTGTTAAGCTCTGCACATTTAATCTAGTTTCAATATGAATTGGAGCTTTACACATTCCTGGAATTCTTCTCTGGGTTATTGGGTGAACTACCGTAATGCCTGGGCAGGATATAACCACTCTGTTGCTGCTGAGAGATCAAACATACAAAAGTGTTCCTCTGGTTAAAACATTAATTCATCAGACGGCTTAATATTGAACTGAGTTGCGAAGTGTATCTGACCTCCAAACTTTATTTACATTCTGTGTACCTTCACTTTCTATTTGACTGGACAAAGTCAAATACTTAACATTTCAATGACCACTTTAAATAACTCCAAAATACGATTTAATGCTCTCAAACATTAGGAAAAACTTATTATATTTGCCATTTTATTTTCATGACTTTAACTATTGTCCTGCTTTAAGTAGGAAGCTGCTTTCAAAACTTTTTTTAAGATTAATATTCTACGTATGTTTAACATTTTCTTGGGAATTAAATTAAATATTCTAAAGTTAATGTAACAAATTGAATGAGTGCAAAAAAAGATGAATTTGCCCCAGATATCATTTTGCTCAATGCCATGCTCTGCTCACTGTGAGATAAATAGCTTTCTATGGGAAACAAAGGGAGCTCGAGCATGTGACTTTTGCAGTGAGACTCTTTTAGCAGCTTTATGGTAACGGGGGAAGGAAGTTTTTAAAGGGACAGAAGAAAACTGGAGTCAATCTTTGCAGGGAAGAGACGGGTTCGGAGCCAGGAGGAGGAAGATAAACATTTCAAGACTGTGAATTTGAATCTCTAGGAATCGGTTTATTTCTTCTACTTTGCTTTGTGATCGCAGTTACATTGTGTCGTCCAAACACTCAAACTAATTTCTCCCACTCAAACACACTTGATTTGATAAGTGAAGTTGGTTAAAGGAATGTGGTTAAGTTAATGATTTACTCTGAGACAGGTGGTGTTCTAAGCTAAATGGTAAAATAAAGATTTAGCATTTTCACAGTAACAATAGAAAAATGTCTCATGCTTGGCAGACAAAATCAGTGTGGCCACCACGCTGTTGGTATGCTAACAAGTTGGTATGCTCTCAGCTATTCTGAAAGTCCTCTTTATATGAATCCCACATGGAGTAAAAGTATTTAATCTAACCAAAAACTTTCCATGTCACTTGTTATTATCACTTGCAACTGGATTATAGTTTTCATTCTGTCAGCAGTTATAGTTTCAGTAGGTGCACATATTATCTTTAACTTTAATTGATAACAGAATTCCTATTTGTGCTGTTCTTGCAGATAATAGTGCTAGTACAGTTCTTTATTGTTTTTGTTTCTTTGGCACCAACCGCTGTTCACCCGCTCTTTGATAAGTTAATTTTTATAATGTACTGCTATATTATTGACTTGATGTACCCATTTCGCAAAGATAATTCTTGTTAATGGTTGACTGACTGGTCATCCCATGTCTGAACAGCTCATAAAACCCACTTTCACACATTCAACGTTGTTTGCTACCAGACTGAAGTATGTATCACTAGCATGCATCAAATGTAAACACATTTTTAAAAAGATCATCGGGTCTCTGTTATGGAGTTCTATTAACCATACAGATGTGCACAAACTATTTTTTCATAAATGGGCATTTGGTCAGATGGTTTCTGTTTGCCTTTCCTAATTCAATCATCACTATTAAATAGCTAAAAGCAAGGCGGTGTGTGTTTGTTTGCAAGGGTGCGAAGGTGGTGGCAATTCCCTCACCCTCTCACACTAGTTTTATGTCGAGCTTTGAAGTAATGATACCGCTTCATATTCTAAAAATGACCCCAAGCAGCGTGCATGCACACACACACACACACATACTTGGGATCTGTGTGAGGGCCTCGCTTCCTCTGACCATTACACAGAAGAGACTGAAAGACTGAAGGCAGAGAAAGAGGGGCTTTCCCTGTGAATGAAATGCCTTTCTCAGCTGAGGGCAGGTCCACAATGCCCCTGCAAAGATGGATAGGGAGATTGTCCTGTGAAGTGATCCGCGAACACAGATAGGCGGAGGTCAATCTAGGCATGTGTGTGTGTTCGTGTGCATGCTGCACCACAGCTGACCTAAGAGCACCTCTGTTCTGGCTAGATGGGTGGGTGCTCGAGCACCATGAAGGGCCAAGGGCAAGGATAAGAGGAAAAAACCCAGCACAATGGATCAGTGGGAGCTTTAGAAGGGGGTTGGGGTGAATTGGAATGCATGCATACCATATCACACACACACACACACACGCACTCACGCACACACCCACACACCCATTTGGGTCTAGGAGCTGCTTTGACACCTATCTGCGAATGTGGCTTGTGCTAACTAGTGCCAGGAATGGGCCAGCTAGGTCACAGGTCTTACAAACTGGTAGAGTAAAGCTCCGGCAGGAAAGGAAAGTGTGCAGCATTGGTGAGATAGTGGTGGATTTCCTCTTACATGCTCAACAGCAAAGTAAAAGTTCCATTTATTTCCTTTATTTAGATAAAACATAAGAACGGGACAGTGTGTGAGTGCCGCCGTGGCTGATAGAGGCTGCAAAGCACAGGAAATGCAGAAAGGCACTCCAGCCATTTGTGCATACGAAAGTGCATGGCTTTCTAACCATCCCAAGTCCTTAAAGTTAACAATGGTTAATCCCCCTTACATGATTTAAATGTAAACACAGCAGTTAGTGTTTCTGCTTTCAAGAAACATTCCATGCATATATGCAAAGTTACACTGCAAACCCCAAGAAGATCTGCTTTTCATCGTTGAAATCGGAAATGGAGCAAGAACACCTTTACCTTACATTAACTGCTCTCGTTCTTTGATTTCTCTCTGTAAGAGGACATACATGTGTTACATTTTAGGCCTATGGTGTCATGCAAACGCTTTCATGAACTTTGACAAAGATGAGGCAATTTTGATAACATTAGCCGCAGGCAATCCCTCAGTTTTAACAACCCTTGTTGAAAAATCCTTTTAACCTCTTCTCTTTCTTCCCTGTTTTTATTTTTCTATTTTGCCACGATTCCCACACTCACATAACACAGACTGTTGATGACCCGGAGAGTAGCTTGTGTCAGGTGAGGTGATACAGCAACGAAACAGAAAGAGGGAAATTTTCCATATACAGCTCTCCACGTTTATTGGTCATTTTTAAAAATCAATTAAACTCAACATAATATGATTAAACACATAGAGTGTGACAAAGCTGACAAAACACACATACATTTAAATGTTGATTAACCAATTCCGGAAAATGAATCGACAGGCAAACAGGAAATGTCATCAGTTTATGGACAGAGGGAGTGACTCAAAATGTAACTGATATCATGAACTGTAATCCCTTGGAGCGACACAGCAGACAGAACAAACATGGGTTGTGTTAATGCACACATCTAAATGTGTCATTCCATCCCGGGAAAAGCTAACAAATGGAAGCCAGAATAGGGAAAGTTACACTCTTTTTTTTTCGCTACAGACACCCGTTATTTTACAACTCATGAACATGCCTGAACTGTGAGGTTAGAGAGTTTGTTCTTTTGAAGACTTTGGCCACACCCCTTGTATTTGCTTGTATTTGCATATGCTTTGCATTATGCCTTGAAAGTATGTTAAGTATTCTTGAAACTTTTTGGGTGAATTCCCCCGACAGTCACCAGCACCTTTCATCTCCTCCTAAATGGAAAAAGAAACATTGAATATAACCCTCTATTTGTATTACATTTAAATCTAAGATGGGTAATTGTACATGTGTATTTTTGTTAGACTTCGATTCCTTCAGATTGCAGATTGAAGTAATCTAACACCAGGCTAACTCACATGAGTGCAGCCACATAAATAAAAAATCACAAAAACGGTTGCATTTACATGCAAATCATTTGATCAATATTTGCATCAGTTGATGGCGGGTTGGGAAATCACCCTGGAGTAGCGTTCCTGCCCTCAGTCCTATCACTCATGGTGCGTGTGTTGGCTTGCCTGCTTCCTGGCTGTTTGTCCTGCCTAACAGCCGGCAGGACAAACTCCCCTGCACTCCTTTAATGCTGGGCTGAATGAATGCTAGCATGAAATATTTCCAGTGAAAACCGGAGACACATGATTTACATCAGCATGTTCCATGGGAGTGTTCATAACTATCAGCCAATAATATTGTGACTTCCCACATCTGTGCATGTATGTGTCTCCCATGTTCTCCTCCATAGCCTGCATTTTGTGACTGCGTCTTAAAGTGTCATAGCATTCCACGCCAAGCATTTATTTCTGAAGACTTATAATCCTCCATGGTCCGCACTTGCCATCCACAACCCACCCACTGTTCAACAATCCAATCACATCCTTCTCACAGTTTTGCCCTGTTCACACATCTCATACACACTAGCTACAGCCACTCCAGCTTGTCTATAAAGGAGCCATATTATGGCATTTTCAAAATGTTATATGTTCATTGTGGTGTTACAAAAACAAACCTGAATAGGTTTTTATGGTTGCCAAGGTCCTATTTAGAGCCGCACAGCCCATAGAAAACAGGCATTTTTAATACTAAGCCTGAACTGTGTTTTGGGGTAGTCTGTGGCCATCCAGGGTCCCACCATGGAACAACACACTTGTGATTGGCCGGCTGCTCACGGCTGTCAGAAGCATACTGCCACTTGAAATCCACTCTGATGCGACCAATCACACACAGCTTTGCTGTTTGTGGAGCTCCAACATTGTGACATCACAAACAGGGACCGCCGGCACAAACCATCCATTCATTGTGCTCTTTGGACTAAGTTTTCTCCCAAAAAGTTCTACAGACACAAACTCCTACCGGACATCAAGCAAGGCTATGATGAAAAGGCCAACATGCTCACTCTAGCACTGTAGCAACAATGGCTCTATGGACCTTACTTACACTCATCTTTCCAAATATAATCACGTATCTTGTATGTCTTGGAAGTGCTGCTGCTGATCAACTGTAAGATTGAGCCTCAAAGGTCAGGTGAATCAACAAAACTATCATTGATCTCAGCCACCACAGTTCTTGATAACAAATTAACAAAACTTAAGAACTTTTGACCCGTTGATATCCTAATCTTGTCTTCACGTCATATTTTGTAATATATTTGATCATTTGGAAATACAACCGCCTACTGGACCACTTTTGTTTTTGCTGTGTGTTTTGAGCGCCTCTTCATCATTACAAGCAATACACAAGAATCAGTAACACGCATTTCTTTTTGATGGTTTTTGCCAAAACAATCACACTGCATTGTGCACGCGAAAAAAACCGTAGCATTTCAGCATTTCAGTGGGAATGATGTCCCAGCTTGGGTTTGCCACAACACACACTAATTGTACACTCCGAGATGGCCCCAAACAAGCATAAAATAGTGATTCAACATTTTGTTTTGCACCAAGAATCTTTTCATCCATGTGAAGTCTCAATCAGAGTGTTTACTGGCTCCAAAGAGGGGCAGGTTTGATGGAGGGAAGATTCAAAAAGTACAGTGGGTCAAATTCAAAGTCTGATACACAGAATGTACCTCAAAGGCTGGGTAAAAATGCACAAGTTCACACAGTGAGGTCGAATCATGGGGAAGAACTCTCAAACTGTGCCCCCAAAGATCAGCAGATTGATGGCCACCCCTTATGAGTTATGAATGAAGAAAGTAAGTGAAAGAGCGGTGATTGGAGAATATGAAGACAGTTGCCTGATCTTGCAGCAGGGCCTCTTTTTATTCTACATCTATCTTCACTTTTCGTTTTGTCATCTGTCTACCAACCATCCCATTAAAGCATTTTAATGATAGACGTACCCCATCTCCAAATCACAGAACCTTAATAATAATGATTTTTACGTTCAATTGGAGATGTTGACCCAGACACGTGAGAGCTGTGGGTGTTTGTGAAAAGGAGAATGCATTTGTTTATAGTTTGAAGTTTGAAGAAGTTTGGTGGGCCGGCACGATTGTGGTTCAGTGGAGGTGGAAGAGAAAGACTTGCTTCTAATTTGACGACGTGCCTCCTAAACTCCTCATTACTTAGGAAGCCATGTGACAGTGTTTCTGCTTGTGTGTGTATGTTTACATCTATCAAAAAAAAAAAGAAAAGCTGTGTGTTGAGTCTTTGTGGGGAAGTACAGGTTGTGCGCCCAATGTTGACATTCCAGTCTTTGCAATAATATAATTTTGCTTTTGAATTCCTGTGCCTACCGGTGGCATTTGTTGACCATTTGATTTGTGTTGGCTGTGCGTTTCCCTCTAAACCAGGGGTGGGCAATTATTTTGTCTGAAGGGCCATATTGGGTTTTAGATCTTGATGAACGGGCCGGCCAGGTGGTGCGGGAAACTGACCCCCAAAGGAGGATCGGAGGTTGACTAAAAATTGTGCTTGACTATTGACAGAGAAAAAATATTCTGAAAAGCCTCTAAATTGATGAAGCTCTAAATGATGTTTGGCCCCACCTTCTTGAAAGGACTTGTTAGCATGTTAGGTGAAGGGGGGGTCTGACACTTTTTCTAACCAATCAAGATGACAACCTTCTTTCTTTGGCTTTTGGAGAAATTATTGTGAAGGCTCTGCGGGCCGGATTAAATAGTTCATCGGGCCACATCTGGCCCCCGGGCCTTAGTTTGCCCACCTCTGCTCTAAACAGTCTGTTGGGCTTTCTAGAGAGGATGCTCTCCGTCTCGTGGTCCAGTTTACCAGAGCCACCTTAGCTGCTGTCTATGGTGACTGCATCGTACCTGATATTTCTACAACCCCCTTTTTCTCAACTCACCTCTTAAAGGCAAATGGTTGCCCATTCTTTAAAATAACACACTGTTAATTCCCCATTGTGGGATAATAAAAAACTTCTGTTCTATTCTATTCTATTCTATTCTATTCTATTCTATTCTATATACCTAGTCTCTAGGTCTGTTCTAGTGCTGAGCTCTGCACACCACTAGCACCAATTACCTGTTACAGCAAATGTACACATTTTTGTCGCAACCTTTTGGGAAACAAAAAAGCGTGTTTATCTGAAACTAATTATAGGACTTATATATTTCTCCTCCATTTTGCCATACCTAAGCATAGAGGTCATGCAAGTGATACATGGTGGTGGGCGGGCACAAACTAACAGCATATCTTTGTGCTTCAAATATGAGCGCTTAAAAGGGTCGGGAAAAGATTAAGCATTTTATCTGGAACTATTTGATCGCGGGCACATCCTCAATGTGAGCTATAGCCCTCACTGCCATCATGCATTGACAAGCTTAACCTTAACCGTCACAAACAACTAACCTGAACAAAAATAAAATCAAGTTTTCACCCTCAAATTCACTTTGAAGCTGCATGAGATTTTGAGCCAATTTTGTGTGAAGAGCCTTCATCTTTTCACCATCATTACTTCATAGCCATGCGTGTGTGAGAGAGATGGTGGGAGCACAGATTACGAGTAAATACATGGATAGCAGTCTGGTAACCATTATGTGTTGTGTATGTAGGCTTCCCTCTGAGATGTTTTGCTCTGCTCCATGCATGATAGGGTCTCTCTCACACTTCCATCTGCATATCTACCTACTTTAGCAGGATTTCTTGAAGTGCTACCGTTATACGGTACATCTAGTTATGAAATCATATCTTGAGCTGTATTTTCTATTCGAAAAGTTCTGCTCTAGGTGGTGTCATGCTCTTCAATTGGAGGCTTGGCTAAACTCACATTTTTGGAAACAGAGGAGTAACAAAGCGGAAATGTATTTAACATTATTATGCTATTTCCCAGAACTGGTATCTCCAGTTGTCACGTGCTATGTGACTACGATGTGTGTGCTTATGTCTTCTCAAATGTGCGATTTATAATATGTATCAGCAGCTTATTAAAACATAAATATCGTAATTGTATATATTCTGGTAGTTCATAAAATATTGTCTCATGTAAAAACCTTGGTCCTATGTTTATGCCTGCATGTCTATGCCCATGTCCATGTCTAAAAATGACCTTCTAATCATATCCCTTCTATATTGATCCTAGCAGCTGCTCCGTCATCGACTAAGCATGCTCTACTGCTTAATTCTTCATCAAAATGTGTTGATATTGCATATTGATTGTAGAGCAGAATTATCAGTCTAGCACACAGCGGCGAACTCACAAGGACATCCACTGACTGACAAAAAACAATGCACATGAATCGATTGGCCCTGTATTCCAGGCCTTATGTCTGTGACATAATCCCTGGAGTTGCGTCGCATCTCACAGGGCAGTTGTTTGTCAGCCACAATAGCAATCCTAACCTGGATTCTTCATATCAAGGGACTTTCTCTTGTAAATTAGTGTGAATTAAACTTGTGTGCATTACTTTAAGAGTGTGTGGCATATATCTGGATTCCTATCGACTGTGTGTCCAGCAGAGGGATTTTCCCATTACTCTTCTTACATTTTCATTGGTGTCTGTGTGCAAATTGCCCTTCAGATGTGTGTTTCCATTTAGTCTTCCATAAATGTACAGGCATTATTAACACTGCCACCTGATCTGTTTTTTTCTCCATCTTTCAGGGTGTTGCACAAAGTCATTGTCAGTTCAATGACAAACATTCTTTCCAATGGTTAAACCTGCCCAGACTTTGATTTTTGGAACTTAACGAAAGAAGTTAGGTTGTTTGAACTTGGTGGCCTATAACACCCATAAACAGTGTTTTGCTTGCTTGAACACACCCATCAAAAGTAAAACCTTATCTTATTCTAGTCGGTCAATTCAAGTGTGACTTTTCCATGATTCGACCGCATTGACATGCAATCGAGCTCAGCTCAACACAAGACAAGTTCAAATTCAAAAAAATATACCCAGACAGATTATATCATACAGAGTATCACTATCACGAAAATAAAATAAATATTTTGAAGCGCCGATCTATGAGTCAACTGGTTCAAGAAATTTTACTGTGGAGGTTTATTTTAGAACCAGTTAACTGATTGGTAAGTAGTACAAAGCAACATACAATTTAATATAAACCAGCAAAGAAAATGTCATTAAATAAAAATCAAATTATCATCAGAGCAAAATGAGGAAATGCACTTATCTTTGATGTTAGTTTGAGTATAATATGCATAAGTCAAGTGACAATATTTATATCCCTGCTCAACAAGTCTAATACAAAGTCATTTCTGTATCCTAAAACTGTGTACCCTATCAGCACCGATAATAATGAACAAAAAGTTGCTTTAAAAAAAAAAAATCAATGTAAAGAAGGTGGAGACTTGATCTCACTAATCACACAGTTTATAATGCATTAATAATAACGTAACTACGGTTACAATTTACCTTTTCTTTTCTCTACCTTTTCAAGAAAAGCAGTGCATCTTTCCCTACACAAGACAGAAAACTAATAAAAGAATGTAGTTGCAGTTCTAGAGTGTGATTTGTGTGTGCTACTGTAAGTCCAATACAATTGAGTACATTTCTGGCTCTTTTCATTGTATTTCTTACACTGTAACTGTTTGTTAAATTGGTCAGTTCACAACTTTGTCTCATTTGGAAGGCACCACCTGATGAATGCCAGAATGATTCCCTCCTCTGTCAATATCAACTTGAACACAACAGATTATCAACTCAGACTGTCCATTCTTAACCTTGTAGACCGTTGCATTTTTGTCGCGAGAAGGGATGAGATATAATTTGGTACAACAGGTAATTAGATGAAGCCATGTACAAGTTTTGGACACTTTTTGGAGCAGCATATGTGGGCTACTGTGTATTCGGGTCAGGTGGCCAAACAGAGGCCAGTCCTG
>CAESWR010002566.1:285645-298970 GCA_903171835.1 Mullus surmuletus | reverse complement strand
GAAAAGAGGTGGTGTTGTGCTTTAGATTTTGTATCATTTTAATGATGGCAAAATGCAGTGAGGATTATCACACAAATGAGCTGGAGTGATGACATCATGAATTCTGCTGCTGCTCCAGTATGATGTCGTTACCCATCACTTTGGATGTCCAGTCGTTCTGAGCCTGGCATTTGGTTTCAATTTTATGGCAACATTAAAGAAAAATATCTGCCAAATATCAACAATAATTCATGTCAACTCTACCTGAATCTCTTTATATCGTAATAGCTTCGCCCTGCATTTTTCCATAACCAAGAGCTGATGTATTGTACACTTGAGACATCGTACAATACATTATTGTTCACTGTGCGGATTTAGATTGCTGCCTATAATGTAATTTTATATCCTGCTGACTTCTTTGTTTTTGTTTTTTAGTTTGACTGTATGAGGGTGCAACTAAAACACCAGTTTATTCAACTCTTAGTACACACACGACTCTTTCTGTGGCTGTAGGAGTCTAGCTATGTCATTCCAACACAGCTGTATACGTTGCTCTGTTTCAGTGGCTCTCCCCTCTCTGTGAGATTGTCACTATGGAGTTTCACTTGAGATTATGATGTTGCCTGTATGTCTGCTCCTAGCAGACGGCTGAGTATAATCTAGGCCCGGTCAATGTCATATGCGAGAACAAGTGCAAATGAGTCACATGTCCGCGGTTTGCACTGTGAACATGTGCGGCCGTGGAGGGCAGCCAAGGATCCAAACACATTTGTGTCAGTGTTGGCCTTAAAAAAAATGCTGTATTGGAGATCAACACAAAATGTTATGGGTGATGTCTGTCACGACAAAATGTTTTCAGAAGCCTGTCAGTTATTCCTGCGTTTAGTCATGCATGCACCGTGCACGACTGTCAGTCTGTGTGTGTGTGTGTGTGTGTGTGGTGTGTGCGCGTCTGTCAGCAGTATTCTGTCATCCCCCTTGTTATCCCTCCTGACCTTGTTTAACCTGGGATCCAATCAGATTTGTGCAAAGACTGGAAGGCCCATCAGATGTGTCAGCTTCAGCTCGCTACAGATTTCACTGCCAGATGTTCATGATGGCATGCGCCTCAGAGTGCTTAAATGATGTGTCTCTTCCTGTTTAATCCTCTCTTTCTCCGTACATGTCACTCTCCCATATCATTTTCATTTACCTAATGTACCTGAATATATTCTAAGTTGTAAGTGATAGTCGTGCTATTAACATTTTTTTAGTAGTGTAGTATTCTGGCAATTTCAGTCTTTACTATACTTTTTAGGTGACACTCGTTTGGTGTTTGCTCAGTATACCATCTTGGCACTTATATCACCCCCTATCAGGCGCTATTGCTCTCTGAAATAGCACCAACCCTTCCTGGCAGACCTTAATTGTGATTCAGCTTGTGAGTGCGTATAAGTCAGCCTGCAGTGGCAGCTCTCCAAATCTCATCCTGCTGAGACATGATACTCAATAAACAGATACACGTGAGTGCGTGTGCATGCGTCTTAGTTTTATTGTTTACAGATATAACCCTCCGGCTTCACGAAACTAAAGCAGTCCATCACTTTCTGTTGTCTGTTCTCAAGGTCTTTGCTATAACCTGGCCTCCTCTTCACTCAGCTGCACTCGGTCTGAGTGTTGCTCTTCAGCCTGGCTGCCATTTTGTTCTTTGGGTTATTCTCCAGTGAGCGGTAATGGAGCGACCTTCAGTGACCAAGCCTCTTGTGACAAAACAAAATACGGTGGATGCTTTTAGGTAAACATTTCTGTATAAATGCTTCCCACATTATATTCTCTCAGTGAATCATTCCTGGGTGATTCATTTGCTCTGGTGTTCAATCTTGATAGGCAGGTAATCTTATAGAAATAGCTTTTTACTTCAGTTTGGTGAAGCATTTTCCTGTATATAATGTCAGAGTGTTGTAGTCAACGTCGCACAAAGTGAGACTTTACAAAGATCACATATTCAAAGAGAGTAACTATATAAAAGAAACGTATTCTAGAAAAAATGTCTCTTTCTTGATGTAAGAAACTTACAAGTACATTTGCTTTGTGCAAAGCGGCTATTCCTCATTTCAAACATATTGTTTATACACTAAAATAAGATCCTGATTTGTCAGGTGAATGTGGGTTCCACGTTAAATGAAAACAGATGAATATGGGGGGGCAGATGCTCAGTCTACCAATGACTGGAAAGTATTTGTTATTGTGGAAATGTACTGGTCTATATTTCATTTTTATTTTATTTTTTTTTTAAAAAGGAAAAAAAGTCCACTTGAAATCCACTCAGTGTGAGACAGATGCAGAACCAAATCCAAATATCAAGACCCTCAATCATGATACAATCCATATATAGCACTGAAAACGTGACAAAACCAAACGTAATTTTGATGAGGTTGGACCATAACAGAGTAGGGTTAATGCATTGGTTAACTTGGTAACATTTGTTAAAAAATTGTGATTTAATTGTCAAAGATGGTTGATTAATTGATTGTGATTGGAGTAGCACTGGATATTTGTTATAGTTGATTTATTATTTGCATTATGAGGTCCTGCTTGTATCTTTTTTGTAGCGGTGAATATCAGGTGAGGTCATATGAAATCTGCTTTTTGAGTATATGTTCAGCCTCCGTGAGATGACTACAGTGCAGCAGTGACTGGGCAGCTGCTGTCCGGGTCTGACAGGATGTTTACACAAGCTGGAGGAAAAAAATATGAGCGACATCAGAAAAAATTTGATGTGATGCTGCTAGTCTTCAATCTGTATCGTATTGATTCATGTTTCGCTGACTTCGCATCAAATCTCGCCACGTCTCATCTAGAATGGCATCCTCCCAGGCTGTACTCCTGCCATGTTTTCATCTTCAGTGGGATCAACATCAAATGCAACCTGTTGGTCTGTGAAGATTTTCATGAAGTCTGGTTTGGGCATACCTGCTGGTGGGGAGAATAGGTATGTGCCTTTAGTCACTCAAGAAAGAAGGGTTTTATTACCTTCTCAAGCCAACCTTCAGCTCCTGACCGTGTGCTGCATCAGTGCTGAGGAACCCAAGTTCTCTTACCTGAGAAGAAAATCACTGACATGATTCGCTGATAGAAGAGGGTCGGCTGCACAGTCAGCAGTGCCAGGTGATGTGTATTGAATCTATCCGAAAGCGTAGGGAAACTACAATTTATTGTTGCGAAAGCAGGCTGATCACTGGAAGAAGATAGAAACGTTCTTTTTACAAAACAGCAAACCTGCAAATACTGAAAGAAGTCTATATCGGTTGTAATAAATGTTTGATGGACCGTGGAGAGGAATTTGTCAGCAAATTGATCTCAGATTGAGAATCATTGTGGTCTAGCCGATGTGTGGAGTGGATGTTTGGCTGGCAGAAAAGTTCAATACTAACTCTGTGGAGAGATGACTGAAGCGTTTCCTTATCTGAGACTGCATTCTGAATCAGTGTGAGCCTATTGGATTCTCGAACGTGGGTTTAGTGGGAGTAGTGAGACCACAGTAAATCACAGCAAATACAGACGAGGGAAGCTCTTTGAAATAATATTATCTGGTTGTGGTTAACAATTTATCACAATGATGATTATTTGTTCTCTCACTAAGGATATGATTGCAGTGGACCAGGACAACAGTGCGATGTAGCAATGCTAAAAGCAGAAATCAAATAAAATAATGAAATAATATACTCTTCTCTTTCTTGCCATTCCATGTTACTGCTGGATCGCGTCCACAGAGGGCTGGCAAAAAAACGAACAAGTACGAAGGCAAAAGAGGCAGACCCCACCGCCAGAGGATGTGCATCATTGTCAGTAGTAATAAACTGAGTTTACAGAGATGTCAGACCACGGGATAGTTAACATTTGGGCAGGGCCTTTTCACCATTTCTTCACATTTATTATTCACTAACTGTCATATAGCAGCGTTTGAGCTGACCTGAGTCATGGTATTTTTATCCACTCACCTGCATGCGCAGCTTTCCACTATTCTCTTCCTCCAGCTGAGCTCGCTTCCTGTGTTTAATTGATGTGTCTTGACTACTTTGTGACTAAAAACCCGCGGCACAATCTTGAACAAGAGTGTTGATAGCCTGGCGATGGATTAATAGATAGAATTCTAAAGCCTGAAATAAGTGAGATGAATGGATGTTGCCTTTCCCAAATCCAGTTTGTCACATTCATCGACAGGAGTCGCTTTGTGTTTTGATGGGGGGGCGGTTGTCACAGATCCATCAGACATTTAAAACTCACATGGCTAAGTTCTGTTTCTTTTTATAATGTGTAATCATACAGATTTCAATAATCAAGCAGCATAGCGAACTGTCAGCGGACACCTGCTCTGTCTGCCGTCCCGTGTAATGCTAAGAGGCGCTGCAGCTGGCCAGATAATAATCTGCTGTGTAAGGCCGGCTGTTATATAAACCATCTGCATAAAAAACCACAAATTCTAAGACAGCAAAGCCAAAAGGGATGAGTGACCACACCATCATCTGCATCCGTTCAACCCACTGAACTATCTAAGTTTGTGGATGTATGCAGGATTGGTCGGGACTTAAATGCTTGAGTTTGCAAATTTACATGTTTAACTTTCTTTTCCTTTTTTTTCCACCCTTTGCAATTTAATGTTTGGGTTAGGGTGCTCACTATCATTCAGGGGTCATCATAATCATCATGCATCAATTTCATGATTGGTATTATGTTGTAATAACCGGTGTTAATATAGCAGTGCAAGGATGTGTGGATGCTGACAGAGCGAAACTGAGGGTCAAAGGTCAGCAGTCTGGCCAGTGCTTGTGTACCGTAGATGAAATCATTACCCCCAAGCCCGACTCTCAATGGAGTGTGAAAAAGACGCCGGTGCCAACCGCAAAGATTAATGTCAGCAATTTCCTGAGAATTGAAAGAATGCAATTAGCATGCGACCGCTTTGAAATCTACATTTTTATTACAGAAAAATAATAATAAATAAATAAATCTTTTCCTCAGATACCGATGATAAGATACCAATAAATCATTTTTTGCCTCACACAAAAGAAATATCTGACTTTGATCACCAATTTATTTCATAAAAAATAAAGATTATCAGAGGTGATAAATAAGAACAATACGATGAACCTTATCTGACTCAAAAACATAACAGATTGGTGTTTACATGATTGAACACCGTTATGAGAACAAATATGTGTGCGCTTCTATGTGTGGGGGGATGGGCAGAGTGCGTGCACAAAGCATACATTAGACAAACACATTATCTGGGTGAACAGTGGCACCATGATGCGGATATGTGGCAAGATTACAGAGATTAATGCATGTAGTTGATAGATAGGTCATGCCTACCTTCATTTTCTTGCAAAAAAATTGAAAAATAAATAACTTAGATCACATGTTCTACAACTGATGAAATAACCTCACTGTGTGCAAATCATCAGTGGGATTCAGACCGCAATGGTTTGTGTTTTCAGAATTCAGAGTGAGAATGCCTCAATAGAATATGTTTAGTGTAATCTTGAAAGTGAGGCCATGCACCAAGCAGGACCTGTGACAAGCCGAGGCAGGACCTCACGCTGCGTGTACATCAGCACTGACACTTACATAATATTCACATAAGCAGATTCTTCTCCACACTCTGCTCTGTCATCTGTTTCGCAGCTCACATTTCCAGTCTAAGGAGAGTCGTCCTCATTTTTAGGCCTCAAGTCACCTCCCTTCTGGCCTGACATCTCTGTCCCAGGTGGCGCTGCTTTCATCCCCTATGGTGACGCGTTGCAGTAGCTTACATTTATTTTAATGTGAGTCTGTTTTTTGGGGTAGTTTGGGGGTTTTATTCACAGCAGCTACTGCTTGGTGTTGTTTTGGTACAGGGCAAGGACGCTGCAGGCTGAAGTTGTTTTGGTTGAAGTCTTTTCAGTGAGTCAACAAGTAGGGGAGGACGCTATGCAGAAACAGGAGAATGATGCAGAGGACCGGGTCCATCATGCTTGTGATGCTGCAGCCTGGATAAAAGAGACAGGGACATTTAGTTTGGTATTACACAATTCAAACTCATTTTTATAATATCACAGTATTAGGACAGGGTGCGCACAAACATAAACCAGATTAATTTCAATAAAATATCAGAATTATTGTTCAGAAAGTAGGCTTTTTCCAGGACTACCGTCTAATCTGCTCATCTTGTTGCCACTGCAGTGTGGTTTTACGAGTTAAGTTGATAATATTATGACGGCCCGAATAGTGATAAGATTTTAGATATGGACAGAAAGAAGAACCTAGAAAGACAGCAAACAACATTTTTTATATTGTTCCTTGCTGCAATTTCTGAGCGCGGAACATTCAGAGAGGTCAGGTGTCTCCGATAACCTGAGTTGAACTGAACTGTCATTTGGCATTTCAGAGGAAACAACACTAATCCAAGCAGATAACAAAACAAACCCAAAATGTTGGGTGTGACCTACTTATTTCTGAGTGGTACATGTTCCGTATTGATCCCCTACTCTTCGGCCTGTAAGGTGTGTCCAATCTTAACTAAAAGGGGTCCTGCTGTAGCTATTGTTGATGACAGGTTGCACTTTCAATCTTCACAAACCTACAACATCGATGTGGGTCACTGAGTATTTCTTAGGGCTAAAAACAGTCCTCGCGCAAACCTACACTCTCGCTCATCTTCCAGCTGTGTCCCGCACTGTGTCTCTGAAAACAATGGGGACAGGGGAGTGGAGAGACAACAATTCTCAATCAATTTTTTAATCAATTCCCTCCATTTCCACTGTGGGGCTTTTTCTGTTTCTTCTTTGATTTTCAATAAAATCTCACTAATGCTAATACATAACTTTGCATTGGGTTGTTGCAAGACCACGTCCAGGTTCTTTGCACTGTCTGTTGTACCTCCCCTGTATTCAATTCTCAACAACAGAGAAAAGGAATGCAGTTATTTGCTGGCTATCCAGGGTGTCCTTCAGTAACGTAACCAGGGACTGTGCTATTCAATAACCAGACTATTATCTTTAGAATACTCAACCTTGTATAACCCTGTAACTATGCTCCACAGATTACATACTCTTGGGGTTGACTACCCATGAAGAACTCCATCTGTCGCAGAGAGAACATTTGTACTTACTGAAGAGGAAAGGGGTACAATTGGTGCCAAAACGAAGACTAAGGTCCAATAACCATGTACTAATACTCTGCATGACTCACTACATTGGAAGATAGTTGGTGTTCATAGAAATCTTCAGATCAGATATAGATCTCTTGTGCCCCATAAACCGATGCTTGGCCAACAGGTTTCATGTACAGTGCATGTCTGAAGTGTGTGTATCGCTGATGGGACAGATGAGAGGGCAGATGGAACTCCAAACCCTTCAGTGGAGATGGGTTCTCTGCTCCCCCATCAGGAGATATCCCAGAATAAGGGCCAAACCCACCATGAATGGTGGTCCCCAGCCAATGGCCGCTGGTGGAAACACAGTCCAAGAGCCAAGTGGATTTTTACACCTACCTTTACATTTTCCTTTACACGTACAAGTTCTACTAGAGACTGGCATAGTGAAATATAGAGACTGATGGAAGCATTTCCGATCTGTTGAAACGGGAAAGGACTCTCATGGCATTATGTTTAACTCCATGAGGGCTGTATGTATGAGAGTGGATTATCTTTATCCTGGCCACGACCTTTCTTGGGTAGTTGCCCCCACCAATTTGGCACTTTGTCTAAAAGATCCCAAGGATGTGCTGAGTTGAATGTCGTATGTATGTATTGAGGCAAACCCACAAACCTTTTAGGGCTAACCAAGAAGCTGGAAATGTCTCTTCAAAATTGAGCTCAGTTTTGATTGGTAATAGAAATAAAGAGCCCTCAGAGGCAGCGAGGTGTGCTAGTTGATATTACAAGGAGAAGGAGATTGAGGAGTCTGTTTATGCTTCATTTACTCCATAGGCCATGTGACATTTAAGAGTGAGATTTAAGAGCGCAGACCATCAATTTAAGCCGAAGCGCACTTACTAAATCATTCTCCGAAACTCATTTGTCACTGTGGGCCAGTCACTCATCTGTGGACATTACAAAAAGAAAATTGGAAATAATGCTTCATACTTTAAACAGTGAAGAAAGTGGCACAATTTTAACATGAAATTGTGGTGTAAGAAGTGCTGTGAGATGTGTTTTTGCAGTCTTTTACCCTGTTCTCACCATCTGTTGTGCTGGAGAAGGGAACTGACTTTGTCATTGGAGACTCCGATGATGAGATGTGACAGTTGTTCATCTTTACTTTGGTCCATTGGTTACTCTCATTAGTCAAAATGTGACGGTTAAGAGAACAATATATAGGAGCAGTATGTCTGCAATGTACAATGCATATGTACAATGCAATGCATATGTTCAGCAATGCACTTGATCACTGAGTTACATCAAACTGAGAGTCACACTTACATGAAATACTATATACAAGTTGTCGCAGTGACCACCTGCATTTTAGACCAAAACAAAGACGCAACCTCCCCACTCACTTTCATTTTCCCTTTAGCTTCAGCCTAGGGCTCTCCACACCAAACCAATGTTGACTCTCGGCTTCTGTTTCTCTTTATTAGAACTTGGTAACGGAAGGTGTTTTCTTGATTGGAACAGACTTCAGGCTACATGGATCCGCCACCAAAACAGAGAACAAGAAAGCTCGGATATCAACAAAAACAGGAGGATTTTGGCCGCGGTCAGTGCTCAGGACACCATGTGTCCCCGACACCTTTACATCACTAACAGCTGTTTGATGATATACTAATGTACATTCATGGACTGTGATGCGTAAAAATGTTATTACTTGAAACTTGTCATCGGCTGACTGTAGTTGCTATCTTGGCTTTAATAAATCACCATCTCATGTCCAAGCATATGGTAACAGGTTTCAAGGATTTTTTTTTGTTCAGCCTAAAACGGTAATCACTTGTCGCACTAGACTGTATGCGGGGGTGGGGGGTGAGGGGTGCAGTTACACGGCAAGGCCACCAAACCACAGATAATAAATGGAAATATGCAATGCAATACGAGACACCTGCCAGCTTATCTTACCCTCCCCCCTCCACTAGCTGCCTCCCACTCAATCAACTGACATTGCAGAAAAGCGGCAGATGCCAGTGTTTTTGAGCTCTCCAGCCAGAGGGCAGCTGAAAAATATTGTCCAAAATGCATTCCTCTGTTTTCCTGTCAGTGACATCAGCAGCGCAAGGGGCTGATTGTCCACTCAAATCTGGACATATCAGCACACACAACTATAATTATCAAGTGCACTCACATTCAATTCAGGGGTTATGAATGGTCTTTTCTATTGAAATGCTTTTTTGCATTCAAGAAAAATAAGATGCTGATGCACATTCATGATGAAAGACTTTTTTAATTTGATGATTTATGTAATTGAATTGCACAAGCTTCCATTATGTGGGCAGTTACATGAGAAACAGAAGGTTAGGGATCTTAAAGAAACGGGAGAAACTGTCTTTTTTCGTTAATAATAAGAGAGAATAGATTTTCTTTTTGGTTGTGATTTTATTTTCTACTACGAATCATCAAAAGCGCAAGTCTCCTGGGCATTTTGTTTTTTAAAGTTGGCAATTTTATCTTGGAGTAAACACTTTTTCACTATTTTCAACATGAATTAATGAAACTATTCAGGTCCATCAGCAATTTTAAATTAAAGTGGTTCACGGCAATTTAGCTTTTGAAGTGGCTCATTATTGATCAGCATCAAACAATGTTCTCTGCACCACAACTGAATTGAGCGCCATTCAAAATAATTTTCTGAAAGACCTCACAGGTGCACCTAATTTACAATGGGATGTTGTTGTCAGGAGATTTTTTTGTAATGGCTTTATCTATATCGTAAGGTTACACAAAGAAAACGTTATACTCTCTTTACTAGTCCCTCATGAAACACATAATACAAACATTCTGTCTATTTCTAATTTCTAATTTCACATTAATAATATTTCTAATTCTACCTCGTGAGATGAAATGATATTTGGCAGAAAAAGACCCCAAATCACAGCATGCTTACCTCAAATGTGGGTCTGAGAGCTGGCAGATCAAACACCACGGGGAGTTGAGTTCAGCGATTGTAAAGTCAGTGAGTATAAACACCTGAGGTTCTCCCCCGAACCTGCTTCCAGGACTGCATCCATCAATTCTGTTTAACTGCTGCGTGTGAACATATTTGATCAATTCGTTCATTCTCCATCCCACTGGGCGAGAAAAGATAGTCCATGTTAAATGGAGCACAAACCAGTACCCTAAAATGGCCGCTGTGCAATTCAATACTTTTTTTCTGACGGATGAGTAGGTTCTTTTTGTCAATTGAGTAGGCTCAGCAAGCAACATCACGCATCTGCACTTCCCCTCAACTGAGAGAAACTCAGCTTAAACCTCACTCTGTGCTCTCATTAACCCAACAAAAAGGAAAGGCTGAGACCTCACACTTCCCAGACGTATAACTTTGTTCACCCTGCAAACAAAACTACAAAAACTGCCAGCCACAATAAAACATCAGGAGGCCTCTTCCAAACAAAGTTACTGTCACGTAAACTCCACCGTGATTCTTTTGGCTATAACAATTCCATACGGATATCAATCATTCAAATCACCCAACGGCTCCGGATAAAGCGAAACACCCGACGCTCCGCTGCATTACACACGGAGCGGACAGCTGGGCACAGCAGAGGAACGTTTTATTTTTTGGAGCATCTTTCACTGATTTATTGTTCAGCCTCACATTAATTAGCAAATCTGCTCCAGTTAGCAAAAACATACCGGATGAGCCAAAATATGACAAACTGCGGAGACCACCTGGATGTTCTTCCACTAAAACCCACACTAAATTTGGTGTGCAAAGTTCTAGTTGCATTACTCTTTGTACAGTTAGATATTTCATGATATTATTCTTACGGATTTGAGTGTGGGATCATTTCGTTAAAGGACTGATGTCTATTGTCAGGGCCTTTGGTTGAACTCCTTTTCTTTGCTTCGATAACTGTTAATATTGACCATTAAAGTAACACAGGGCAACTTCTTTACCTTAAGAGGCATCCATCACAATTACGGGTTTTACTGTTATGTCGACTGAAAATATGATCAAATGTTCACTCTATTATTTCACAATATCAGCATTTTTCCAACTTCTTCTGGACGGATGACGATGGATGGATCGCAATGTGTGCACATGTGCACAGTAATCCATCCTGACAGCCATGTATCAGACACTACTGCTGCAGTTGCAATTTCAGCAGCACCAGAAATCTACCAAAAACACACCTAAACACCGACACTGCAACACAAACAGCCTTTCGGGTTTAGGCGATGGGACATTCCAAAGACCACATTTGCCGATACAACACCAGCCTGTGTTGCAATCACGACTTGGGCTGCTTAATCCAGGTTGTTGACTCACTAGTTTTTCATTTCTATTATGTATATCATGATAGCGTTTTGTTGTTTTCTGCGAAGATGAGCAAGGATCTCAGGTGTAGCGGTGTTTGAGGGGGAATTTGAGTGCAATTACACTCAGAAACAGTAGGGGGACTGATTTGTCCCCGCCCCCCAAAAAATCAATTTGTATTACTTTGATTGCCACAAATAATCGAAATCTGCCTCTAACAATCCAACACACATCTGTACTGTGACTGTCGTCAACTGCCGAGCATCCAAAATGTCTGCTTTTGAAAATCCTTATTGATATTTCGTTGATTTTGATTGTAACATTTAAAACTTGCATCCAAAGATGTGGAAATCAGAAATAGAAAAAAAAAGGGCAAATAGATAGAACCGTATTATTCCACCCATCCATTTGAACATAACAGGTTATCTACGGCTGTTAAATATACGCGCATTAACATTCTAAAAAATAATCAAGAGATAATAACATGGTGAAGCGTAGAGATAGAGGTCAAAGCTGTTTCTAGAACAATAAGAATCACATCACAAAAGCATTAGCATGTGTTTATGGTTTGTGTGTGCTGTGACAAGACATTCTGCATATCAATGAGGGAATATGTCATGAAAACGACGTGTGTGTGTCTGTGTGTGTGTGTGTGTGTGTGTGTCTGTGTGTTCGTGCACAGCTGTAATTAAACCTCTTCCCCCTGCTTTTGCTCCGTTTCATGCGTGTGTTGTGTATCCTGCTTGTCAAACAAGCTGCACAATTTCGGGCAAAGGTCAAAGAAACATTTGTGACGCTGTTACACAAGAACATCGAAATCATCCAGCTGTTGAAAAGTAAAACAAAATGTCCATCTGTTTATCAACTGCTTTAAAGCAACCCCTCGAGCAATATATCGATCTTGTCCCCACAAGTGTTTTCCGTAGGCTTTTGCCAGTGAATTTCATCGGCTCATCATGAGCCGAGATCGTCTGCATGGCCATGGTCATGAAAACCCAGCTCCATCCATCCAGTATGGATGGAGTATGAACAAACAGTATGAACAGTTGTCACGACTACCTGCTGCTTTCGCTCTCTTGGCGCAACAGGGCAAAGTATTATCTAATAACGATCCATTCCACCTCTGCATCAAAGCTTCATGAATCTCAAATCTGACTAACAGTTCAGTATTCGTCGTCCGGGATGTGAGATCGTCAGGAGTCAAATATTTTCCAGTTTTAATATTTAATATTGTAATCCTTCAAAATGTATTATGCAAGAGATAAAATGGACAAAACCACCCTCAAGAAATACACTCACGTGATTGGCTTGTTACCATGAGCTAAAATTGAAATCTTTTCGAACACAAAGACGCATAAGTGTCGAGGCTCTAATGAGTTTCACATCCATTCAGGAGGAAATGAATAAAGGACGAGGGGTGGGTATACACGGTAATTGAAAACGCGACAGCTATCTATTTACAAGCTTTATTTCTGAGTGAATTGCGGCCAGAAAGTGGAAAAATCAAAATGTGTGGGGTTTTTTTTGCAACCTTTTTTCTTTTTTGCACTTCAGTGACACAAGGAACCCTTCCAATAGTATGTGAATCAGCCGCCTTTACTCTTTAAAATGGCATCAGCAACAATAAGAGGTATTAGCGTTCGGAGAGGCGGATCTAAAGCGCCATGTCAACAGATGTTGCTTACGTAAATGGTGGAGATGCAGCTTCACAACTCCTTTGTTAATCATTTGTTTTACTTTTTTCAGATGCGCTTATTCAAAAGAGCCGTGGCGGAAGATTCTCCCCTAGTCAGCTAAGCTGCATCCGGAAGTGGAATGAGCTCACTCACCACTGGACGTGAGTGCATTCGGTCTCGTTACAGGATCGCCGCCGGCATTTCTACCCAATGCAGATGTTTTATCTTCCCTCATCTATCC
>CAESWR010002566.1:264389-275717 GCA_903171835.1 Mullus surmuletus | reverse complement strand
AGGCCCCACTGTGAAATGGAGCCTTGTTTCGCCCTCCTAATCATTGATGTTGTCCCTTTAACAGCCTCTGAACACCGACGATGTGAGAAAAGGCAAAAGCACCGCGCAAGTCCGGAACGACCCCCTCTGTGACGCTGTAAACCCCCAGAGCGGGAACTCCTACCAGCTATACACGCTGTACCGGGACAAGGACGGCGTCATCCGCCAAGTTTGTGTTTCTTTCCCGCTCATTGTCACACGTTCCAGCAGGCAAAATACTTACCGCTTTCTTTGCAGGCGCCGGCGAGCGGCTGCCACTGCAAGCCGCTGATCAAGAAGTTGGAGGGTCAGGTGAAAGCCACGCAGGAGGAGATGAGGCTGCACATCCTCAACATGCAGGAGCAGGTGGACAGCAGGCTGGGCAAGATGGACCGCAGGAACCGGCACCAGGTCGGCGCCCGTGCTCCAAACGCACCTTTGCAGCTCTGTTTTCTGGGAGCAAATCACTTAAATGCATTTGTGGTGTAGTATATAGTATGGTATATAGTGTAGAATGGATATACAGGGGATTAATTGGGGAAAAAAAGGGAATTTTCATCCGAATTTGACTTCCAATTTGATAATTACGAATACTAGCAACAAAGAAAATGGTTGGATCATTTATGAATCACAGTCTTCTACTCGGTTCGGGCAGATTAAAGTGCTGGACATGCTGAATCAGGAGCGAGCGGAGGAGGAGAGGAGGAGCACGCTCTGCAGGATCGAACAGGGAATCCGGCACAACAGAGAGGAAGCCCTGATGTCGCAGGTATCACAGAGGATACGTTCTGTCCGAAAACTAATACTTCCCTGATAATATTTGAGCTACAATGATGAGAAAGCGGGTCAGTGCGGTGTTCATTATACCAGCTCCAGATATATTAGACTACTAAACCTCTGAAAAATATTTTGTGGTCTGAAAATTCACACATGAATAATTCATGCTGAAAAAAAAAAGTAAAGCAATTTTTACTTTTCGAGACTGATTTCTATGTGCCGCGCGTTCACCGGCCCAGAGGCTGGATGTCTGGATGTGACCTTCGACTGCAAAGGCCAAGAGACAAAGATGCTGATGTTATTTCTCATTTTCCATTGCTGTGGCATTGCTTGCTGATGCAAACGACAGAGCTGGGAAGACAGGAAAAAAATGTTCAGCTGCAAAGAAACTGAACTTTGTTTTAAAAGTTGGGGGGAAATGGAAAAAAATGTTTTTTTTTCTGGGGGGGGTCTTCATAAAAAGCAATTTGAAGTGAAGTAATTGAATATTTTATAAGCAGGATGTATGCTGTCTTCTCAAGCAGGCGGCGGTCACTCAGGACCTAAAGCGCTGGTGCATGTCCCAGTTAAAGAACGCTCCCAGCAAAGCCCAGTACTACAAACTGTTCCCCTCGCCCTCTGTGGAGCAGTCGGACGCCGAGTTGGAGACCCTCCCCCTGCTGTCGATGGTGCCCGGAGAAAGCAGCACCTCTGTGGCCAACTACGTCAACTTGGCGCCATCCAGATCCAGGCAGAGTCTGGGGGAGCAGGAGGAGACGGGCAGCAGGAAGTACTTCGAAATGAAGGTGGATCGCTCACCAGGTAATGTTCTTCAGCCATAGGAAGAGCTGGGGGGGGGGGGCATATCTCTCCGCTATCGCTCTGGACCCCCAGACCCATGGACGAAATTAAGGGCGCTCTCCAATGGAGTGGCGAAGTCCCGCCCCTTGGGTAGACCCCCATGGGACCTATGAGATGAATGGGTTTCAATGGAGAGAAAGGAATTATTTTCTGGTCCCAGTCGTTATAGATACAAATATGTTTTTTGTGGATTAAAATGATAGAAACAGAGGGGCAGGACTTTACCAATCCCCCCCCCCCCCCGAACAAAAGTAGGGCCCCTTTACCAATTGCTACACACATGCTCCGTTACTGTCTGCGGATTTAAATCAAAAACTGTTGCCTGATATCAATAGAATCGGCTCAATTGTGTATTTCTAATCCTTTCAGACGATTATGAGAACACGGCTCTGTTCCCTCTGCCCGCTAACCTGCTGGACTCTGACGACCCCTGCTGGCAGCCCCCGGTATCGCAAGACGCTCCCGTGGCTGCGGCGGCGGCGGTGGTGCCCCTGCGCGGCGAGGCCTTCTCCAGCAGCAGCAGCAGCAGCCTGTCCACCGTCAGCGAGCAGCACAAGAGGCAGAGCGGCGAGATGGTGAGCGTCCACGGCCTGGCGAGGATACACACCGACCGCACCAGAACCCTGGAGTTCTTCATCGACCGGCCGGCCGAGCCCACATTCAACCAGGAGAGGAACAACCTGCACGCCATGGAGGTGATGGCGTTTCGCTTATCTTGCAGCGTGAAAAAAAACAAAAAACACTCAATCTGGACTCACTTGACCTTTGATCTTTTCTAGTGTTACTGCCCACTTACCGCTGTTTTGAACGTCCTCGTCAGGTGACTCAGCGCTTCTTTGAGACGGTGTCGGTGCAGCTGGAGCGCTGGTACGAGAGGAAGATCCTGGAGGTGCAGCAGCAGACGGAGCTCCGGGTGCAGAACGACAGGAGCGAGCTGCTGCAGCGCATCAGCATGCTGGAGGAGGAGCTTCAGGGGCTGAAAACCGACGACAGCGTGTGAGACCGTCCGACCTGGGGGTGACCGACGCCGGACGGAAGGATGTACTCTGAAAGAGACAGGAAAAACTTTTCCAGGGTGGGATTAAAGATACTGATCACAGTATACGAGTATATTTGACTGTTTTGGTGCTTTGGTGAAGCTAAGAGAAGATGCAGAATATCCCTTTGTGGATCAAAATATGTGTAGTTTTCGACGTATATATCGTTTTTTAAAACACGTTTGTTTGCAATGACAGCTTTTACAAATTAATAGTTAAATGTGCTGAAATGCAACATTTTAGCTGAAATCAATTTTTACATACTCCAAATGACCTCTTATATCAGAAGTATGAATTAAATATGTATGAAAATAGTAAATATAACAACAACAAAAAATACAAAATAAGGATATTAACAGGTGTATTATGATGATGATGATTATTATCATTATTATTATTGTTACTATTGTTATTATCATCATCATCATCATCATGGATGGTATTCCCTAGTGAATCAATGCAGGCACTCTCCTCATGAATATTGATGAGTTGCCCTTCCCACTGACTCAGTCTAGAAATATTATGGGTTATTTTAGGATGCAGCCTATACAGTTCTATAAGCACTGGTTAGCTCAGCAGTTAATGCATGAACTGTAAATCCCCACATGGACATGAAGAGCAGCATGTGGGGAGGCCCTGAGCCAATAAACAGACACACAGCCCTGGCAGCTCAGCTGTCACTCAAGCTGAGGGGGGCGGAGCCTCATATGAAGCAGCCACTGGTTGTGTAACCCAATGATCCTGGTGTGACATCTGCCTTTTGGCCTCAGCTACCACAGCGGCAGCTTCTGAAGGGAAAATCTAATCGATGCTCCATTGACTCTGTCAGCGCGCGATGGAAACCTAATTAAAGCCCCTCCAGGCACAGCTGGTCATTTTATGCAGCCAAGCGCTGGGGCTCTCAAATCAAGCCAGTAATATGTACTATTGCTTTACTCTGGGAGGGGGGGCTACGCTGATCTGGACAGTGTCAGCATTCAATATGCTAAACTCGTGTGTGTGCTTGTGTCACCGCTGAACAGTGTTTTGACACACAGCATTGCCTTGTGGTCTGAACGACATTGTCTCCTCGTTACACAGCGTTGCGTGCGCGCTGCAGGCCGCAGCCGTGCCAGACAAAGACACGGCAGACACCGTTAAATCTGCTGAATTATGTAAGCCACAAAGCGTTTGGGACTGTCAGTTTAATTTTATTTATGTCTCCATCAACTCCCCCCCCCCAAAAAATGGTTAGGTAGCTGCAGAACAATCCATTACGCCCACCCGCTCATTTCTGTGTGTCTGCTGTTTATCGATGGGCAGGAAGTGTGAAGCTCCATACCAAAACAAAGAGCTCAAAAGGGACAAAAAGTCTTGAAAAAACTGCAAGAAACTGCATTATGTTGGTCATGATAAATGATTGGTTGTAAAAAATAAAATAAAAATATTGATCAAATGCAGTAGAGTATGTACTTTGTGCAATTTTGCATTTTACATATTAGAATATTTATGTATATTTTAACTATTAACTATAATATCATACTATAATGTATGTAAAGAAACCTACAAATAATTGCTTGAGACATTCTGTTTAAATTTCTAAGCTTTTCAAACAAACCAAGCAAATATGTGACACATTTGGCGTATGTTTTTTTGAGCTTTATGTATGTTTGTTTGTTTTTTACACTTGCTGTTCATGAAATTATTAAAAAGATGCTGTTGAGTCTTTCCAAAAGAATCAGTCCATGTGTTTGACAGACGGCCGAGGGTGTCACATGTGTGTGTGGACTCGCATACATCACTATCCCCTGTTTAAAAGCAGATAGGGTTTGATCCACTAAGCTGCTTTTTCAACAATTCAGAAAGAAAAGAAAAGAAAAGAAAAGAAAAGAAAAAAGTATCCCTCTAAGACCTCCCAGTTGACTGATCTTTTGGTTGAAGGCACCAGTAACCCCAGTGCAGAGGACCAACCATAAACAAATATCACCTCTCTCTGACAGAGAGGGTGATATTGATGGCACTGGCTGGAGTTGGCACTGCTGGCGTGGGAGAAGGGGGGAGGGTTGGGTGGGCATTGTCCCGTCGAGAGGCGATCGATGCTCACATCCTGTGAACCCAGCATGTAACACGGGAGAGCACTCCCCACACGCAGGCTGCCACTGCACACACAGATACACGGGCACACAAAGACAGCGGGGGGAGCAAAAAGTTGCCGATTGGAGTTTCAGGAGCAGCACGAGCGGACCTCCAGACACCTCCATGGGGTAGCCATACTGAAGCAGAGAATTCCCGGGATGCTTACATGAACACGATGAAGTGCAACAAGAGGCAAAGAGGGAACCCAAACCAGTGATCTGTAAGTGCTTCTCAAACGCTGCAATTCGCTGTTATGTCATGCAAAGATGAGCGTGTGTGACTTTGCATCACACAAACCCAGGAAGAAGGACTGAAGAGTCGCGTTCAAATTAAATGCAATTGCTGCTGTAATTGTGAAGTGATGTTAGAAACTGATGTTTTGACCTTCTGACAACGGAGAAGCTGCCAAAGAAGCAGAAATATACCGTGAAACTGAATTTGCATTTAACATCTTTGTCCATTTCGCATTTCAGCATTTTAGCATGATCAGTCTGAAAATTTACAAGAATCAGATGCCAGTCGCTCCTAGATGTTACATGAAGGCGCAGAAGTTTATTTTAACATTTTATGGATGACGTATATTCAACATAACAGCTGATTATTCAAGAACTACTTGGTGCCATGATGGCCTATTGATCTTTATGCTAAATTATTTTCCAATATTCAAACATATTTTCTATCATGTGTGGTGTTTATGTTTTGATAGTGTTCATGAGAGACAGTAATTTTCAGGACATTGGTTTGTATACATGTATTCAATATGGTTGTGTGATTTAATGTTTTAAGCCTATCATTCTTCCAATGTTATTGGAATCCAACTCTGTTTTAAGGTGGATTCCCTTCTCGAGGTTGCAGAACACATGCTGACGGTCCCTTAGTCAGACATCAATAACCCCTCCGCACCTGACTGATGTCATTGTCGACCTTAAACAGTAAACATGCCATGTAGATGTAGAGATGCAGTAACTAACTTTAGTAGTAGAAGTAGATGAAGTAGATGAAGTAGATGTCAGAAATAATTCCAAAAGTTGTGAGATTTACTTTAATTTGCCAACTTTTCAATCACTGTAGGTGTACTCTGCTCTTCAGGAAGTCCAGCAAATACAAATGATGAATCTTCTAGCAAATAGTGTGTTTGTATCAAAGCCTGATATGTTTTGTTCCTCTGCGCCACCAATCTAAAAACACATCAACTACACGATTGACATGTTCTTACATCAACATTTGCACACAAACATGCTGTTCACTGGTGCACTGAGTGTATAAGTTTCAATAGTCTCCAGCTCATGCTATATTACCTATTGCTTAGTTAGTTTTCCCATGTAAATTATACAGTATATTATACAGTAGGAGCAACTTACTGCTTAGGGGGTGGGGGGTTGTAACCAGTGGTTTTGACAACCATTTATTTGTCAGCCCACTCATTAGCATGACAAAGCAAAAATGACTTGGCCTGTTTTAGCTCCTGTCTCTTTAAGATTCCCTGCCCTGAAAACTGCCCTTACAATTGGCTACCATTCTAGAGGTCTGCTGAGGCACAACATCTGTCCAACTTAAATGGAAAGCTTCTTGCCTGAACGCAACAACCTTGTGAATTCAGTTTATTCTATCCAAAATTTTATATGGCACCAAGTCACGACAAAAGTTAGCTTGGGGTACTTTTACAGAGACCAAACAAGTCCCCGCACAAGCAAGCTCTTGGCAAGGAAATACTTTTTTAATTCTAATTTTGCAACATTATCACCAGACATATGCATATGGCGGACTACACTTCTTCAAATTGCTGTTTCATGGTTTGTGTTTTGTTTCTGTCATTAGATTATTATGACGAGCAATGTAAACGATCGCTAGAGCAACACAAATAAATCCATGTTATAATTAAGTGAACATTTCCTATTGATTCTATAGTGTAACATCCCCTAATGGCTAGTTTGCGGCCACTGTGGTTTCAACGGGAGCCTTACTTTTGTGTAACTGCTGTGTCTCCGCAGTTCGAGGACATGTGGCAGTGAAGCGGTGAGAAGCTGACCATGGGTGACTGGAACCTGCTGGGCAGCATCCTAGAAGAGGTCCACATTCATTCCACCATCGTGGGCAAGATCTGGCTGACCATACTCTTCATTTTCCGCATGCTGATCCTGGGGGCGGCAGCTGAGGACGTATGGGACGATGAGCAGTCGGAGTTTGTCTGCAACACGGACCAGCCGGGATGCAAGGCGGTCTGCTACGACCTTGCCTTCCCCATCTCCCTCATCCGCTTCTGGGTCCTGCAGGTCATCTTCGTCTCCGCACCCTCGCTGGTCTACATGGGTCACGCGCTCTACTGCATCCGGACGCTAGAGAAGGAGCGGCACCGCAAGCGGGCCCAGCTGAAGGAGGAGCTGGACGAGGCCGAGCTGGCGCTGGATGAGCACAAGCGCATGGAGAAGGAGCTGAGGAAGCTGGACGAGCAGAGGAAGGTGAAGAAGGCACCACTCAGAGGCTCTCTGTTGAGAACCTACATCATCCATATCCTTTCACGCTCTGTGGTGGAGGTTTGCTTCATCCTGGGCCAGTATGTACTCTATGGTATCCAGCTGGAGCCACTGTTCAAGTGCGAGAGGCTGCCTTGCCCCAACAGTGTAGACTGTTACATCTCCAGGCCAACAGAGAAGACCATCTTCATGGTCTTCATGATTGCCATTGCTGGCGTGTCACTCTTCCTGAACTTATTGGAAATATCCCACCTGGGAGTCAGGAAAATCAAACAGACTCTGTATGGAGAGAGGTACACAGAAGATGACAGTTTGGTTTACAAGTCCAAGAGGAAGGGGTCCTTACCGCACCTTTGTGTAATGAGCAATGCATCACCCCACAATGGGCCTTTGACTCAGACCTTCAAAGTGATTCCAGAAGCAGACATGAAGCCTCCTCATTACATGGGGCTCAAAGCCAACCAGGAGGCCCAGAGAAACAACAGCTTGGCTTATCAGGGACATGGTCAGACCACCTACATCTGCTCGCAGTCTCAGATACCACCTAGGGCCATCCAGAACTGTGCAGGCCAAGCCCCTCAAACTCAAGAGGGTCCAGACACCAACACGACCACGGTGGACCACCATGTGGCCTGGAGTTCCACCGTGTCCAACGGAGAAGGAGGCGCACCTAGCCAACATGACGGCAAAGAACACCCCCAACCCAGCCATTTGGAAGCTCTGTTGTCCAATAGCACCTTACGGCCCAGCGTTATCAGAAACCTGGGCGAGAATGAACGGAGGGAATCGATGGGGAGCGAGCTCCTGAACCTCAATCCCAGGAAAACCAGCTTCATGCACAGGCCGCCGTCTGACAGCTTGTCATCAATGAGTGGCTCCACCAGCCCCTCACTACATACCTCAGAAGAGTCGGATGAACTGGGCTCCCTGCAGGGAGACATGCCCATGATGCCACCAGCCGGAGGGCGAAGAATGTCAATGGCAAGTAATGATCAGACATGTCACCTCCAATGTCCAAACACCTCCAGCATGTTCACTCTTCAGACTGTGACTCAGCATTTCTGGCCGCTGCCATCACATAAGCATCATTAAGATTAGCCAACTGAAAGGACTTATTCACTGGGATAACGCATTCATTTAGCCAGTCAGTCATGAGAAGTACAGTACTCTTCAGATAGTTGGCAATAAAAAATGCTAAACCCTAACTAGGCAGTCCTGAGATTTAGGGTAATGATGAAAAACAAAAGAATCCTGTGATAAATAAACAAAAAACAAAAAAATCAAATAAAACCATTCCATAAATGAATTAAAAAATGTAACTTCATAATATTAGCCCAAACCATTTTCACCTGTCTGCTGGTCTCCATAGAAGTAATAATAAATAACTTCCCGTATCAACAGTGACATAACATCCCAGTAACGTACAGACCAAGGGTCTTGACTTCACGCCACATTTTTTACAGTAAAGGTTTTATCTGCATGTTGTTTACCTTCCATTGATAAATGGAAAAAAGCAGCTTCTGACTTGCAGCCGTCTGCTTTGTCTCCCTCAGAGCATGTTTCTGGATATCTCCTCTATCATGAAGAAGTGACGGGACGAGGCTAACATCATGGCCACGGGAGCTGCTGTGTTCCGCAGCTCGGCTGGGTCACAAGCAGGGGTGAAACTGTATCAATGATCCAGCCATCAACATTGATCCACCGCCCAAGTCACATGGGGCCAAAACCAGTCGACAGTCAGCCATGATGATGAGGCAGCGGACTCGAAGCCAAAGCCCCAGTGTGTTTGGATGAGAAGCACCTTAGACAGCCTGCACGTGGGCACTAACAGGACAGGATTGTATCTTTTGTAAGACTGAGGAAGTCTTACTGTGTTTTGGCTGTATTTTGAAAAGAAAAGAGTAGCAAACTCCTCAGAGGATCGGTTTGCTTCTGGACTTTAAAAGCTTTGAAAACACTTTTCTTTTTTTTAAGTCAAAGACTTGATTATAATCTGTATTCATTTGTGTATAGTTATTTACATACATTTCATGAGAAATGATGATAATTTCTATTATATTCAGATTAAATGGTTCTTAACAAAACAACAAACATTTGGTCAACCAACATTTAATCAAAATTTACACCAGTGGAATTCTCATGCTTTTTGTTTTATTTCTCAACAAAAAAAATGCCTAGACAAAATGCTGTTTTTTTCTTTAAAACCTTTTTCATATCAAATAAACAAAACATGACATGTCGCACAATATTTACAAAAAAAAAAAGAACTAAACTAAACACGTGTCATTTGAACATTCAGAGATAAAAAGGGAAATCAATTATGCTGAATCTGCATACAGTATAACAGTCATGTTGCAGGTACTCAAAAAAAGGACACGTAAAAAATGTATCACCAAAATCTACAAATACAATGATGTAACCACTGTAAAAAGTTAGAAACAACGCCACAGAAACTGTCTACATGTCTATCATACAGTCCTTACCCATAAGAAGAGGTATGCTGAATCATCCAGGTAGATAAGTGTTAAGAGTCAGTTCAACTGAGGTTTCATGGAACCTCCCAAAAAACAAAACCAAAAATAAGAATCACAATCTGAGATTCAAGCAAAGCTGGATTACAGCTGGAGTGGCCCCAGATTCTGTAAACAGATCGGTTTTAATGAGTTCTTCCTGTAATCTGCCACCGTGTACTGTCATCACCAGAAGAAGGCATGTGATTTCAAAATATTAACGTAACATCGGAAAACTCTCCTTTAAGTAGCAGTGCTCCATGTTTTTCTTTGTTGTGCTTAGATCAGTGCTGCATTCAGAGATGTTGGAAAGCTGTCGTATTAACATGATACCGAGTGCTTCTCAACTGAAGGATCCAGATTTCCTGATGATTTTTTCCACGTCGGTTACAGTACAACGCGACCACCCGTCTGCGTTCTGTAGGATTTGAACTTGCTCGCGGCAAACGTCACGTCCAGGTTGTCAAAGTTTGCCTTCGGGGCATGTGGACGCACCCGTAGAAACAAAGATAGATCTGCCGAAAATAGTTAGTGCACAACAACACCAGCAGAGCGAGCAAGTTTTTACATCTCAACGAGCAGATGGTCATGCCACACTGTGGCAAAGCCAGTTCGGAAAATCAATCAGATATCTACAGAATGAAAAATAAAAAAACAACACAAAAAAATGAGGTGTATTGGCATTTGAAACTTGCATTTGCTCAACTGATATCAGCTTAAATCATCTCTGATTGCAGCCCTCAATATATCCGACTGTATCTTTGCATGAGAGGAAAATGGCGGAAACGTCGCTTGACAATATCAGCGCATCAAAACGAGGCATTAAATCATTTCATGGCATTTATTTGTCTGCTGTGTTGCAAAAAAAAAGGTGCAAAAACGTGAGCAATGGAATTTTCATTGTTTAATGCCTCTTTTTTTGATGTTTGGTCAAACGCGTTTCCCTCCGCTTTTTTTTTTTTTTTTCGAGCTGGTAAATTACACAACATAAATTGTTATCTTTTTCAACAATTGGTCCTCTATTATGGTACATTTCAAAGGTGACACGAAGAAGAGCATTTGGGCTTTCTACATTGAGACCCAAAGTTGTCAATATTAACGAATATAATGAGCATTATAAATAAATAAATAAATAAACAAAACAAATAATGTAGCCATTAAATTGTGAAATAATCGCAGCTTAGATTATTAGAATTTTTTTCACTTTAAGAATTTATTTCAAGCATTCTCAGATATTTTCATTAGCTTCATTTTAATCATAAAAATGTTCAAAAAAAAGTCATTATTTCACAATTTCATGCCACATTAATACTGTATTTATTTATTTATTGAACACCTTGGGGTTCCGTATTTCCATATAAGGGGGGAAGATGTACTTGGTTGACTGTTTGTCCCAAAAAAGCGAAGAAAAAAACTCAAAAGAAGTTGTGCCGTTTGTCTTCGAGTGGGACAAACGGCACTTTGTCAGAAGGGGGCCACATCCCTGTTTTGTGAAACAACGCTTTTGCTGCCGTGCAGTTTCCACTGAATAAAATTTCTTTCTTTTTTTTTTGTTCC
>CAESWR010002566.1:251405-263664 GCA_903171835.1 Mullus surmuletus | reverse complement strand
AAAGAAAAGAAAAAAACGGTGGTGGACAAAAGAAGCACATCCAGTATCGGGATGCCGTAGCCCCGCCCCCTCTGTGAAGGTGACAGTGTGGCAGCGGGCAGCGTCGGGCAGCAACAGAGCAGACGGCAGCGGCAGCAGCCTCCCCTGCCACGTGCCTCGCCATCGACTTTTCAACAGCAGATGAATTTGGCATCTCCCTAAATCAATAATGCTTCCAGTGTGTCTGTTTAGAGCTTTGAACTTCATACCGTGCACTATTAGGGATACTGATTTGTATGTGGATATTGATAGTTGCTTTTTTTTTGTTTGCATCTGCATGAATTTAAATATGGTGTGCGAATTTGTCGGTGTCTGACACCCAGATCCTGTACCAAATACTTTTAGCAGGGCTATTTATGTACAAATACAATGAAGAACAGTGCAGCTAAATACATGATTACTGTAGGTACAAACACTAAATTCTTACTACATATAAGACAATAAATAATGGGTCAAAAAAGAGCACTTATGACTTTGTGTAAGCTGATGTTTAAAGGACCATACCGCTGTTTTTTTGTTAGTTTTTTTTTTGCAAATTGAACCCTCCCGACGGGGAATGGCGCCTACGGAACAACGCTGCGGTCCATCTGCAGAAGCCTGCCGCCGCGTTTTGGATCTGAGGGGGTTCACCTTCCGATGGCGTTGCTATTGGATACCACTAATTTCATTGAAGAATGACACTTTGAGGAGAAAGCATGCGCTCCGTTACCCCTTGAGGTCAGTGTGTGTCATTGCAGCTTTCGTAAAAGTGGTGGAAAAATGCAGTTTAGTCCATTTAATGGCAAACATATGCAGGAAACAAAAAGTTTTATTAATCTCTGATGTGATTTCTGGACGAATGAAGTACAGAGCGCTTTAGCAGCAAGTTCAGAGCTAGCTAATGTGCACAATTTCATAGAGCCGGCCAAAGGTTTTTTTTAATGGACTCAATTATATTGAGTAACTGTTTTAAATGCTTCTCACAAATTTTGACACAATTAATTCAATTAATGTGTTATATATTAGATTTTTTATCAACACTTGACAGTTTCAGGCCTAATGTGCTGAAGTAAAAAATTCTGGCTACTGTTTTATTCATCCGGTCCCTTAATGACCTTAGAAGTTCATATTTCATTTCTATTCAGATGAAAAAAGAGGTGACATCATAGGTTGGTGCTCTTTCTAAATTTTACAAAAGATAAGACAACTATGCTGCTAATTAATGTAAGGTCAAATTTTAAGTGCCATTTTGTTTAGAGAGCAGCCAATAATCGCTAATATCACCTTGTGTCACTTTAAATTTTCACTCAAACTAATTGATCGTTGTTATGAGGAAGACTTGAAGATTTTGGGGCCGTCAAGCATCACTTTGCAGGTATGAAGGAAGCATCTCGCCAAGGAACTTCTTTCCATGACGCACGGAAACGGATGAACCCAGGCAGACAAACTTAACGGCAGGCGTTGGGAAATTGGTTTTCATGGGGGGTTGGGGTGGGGGGGTTGTACATCAGCATGGTCCTTTAAGCTGCGTGGACACACGGTGATTGGCTTGGGACTTGATTTAAGTGCCAATGTCACAATGCATTTGCTAAAATTCAATGCCAGGCGTCACCTCTTTGAGGTGCTGGGCAGTGCTTCGACGTTGTGAGAGAAGAGTTCTGTCATCGCGCAGATACGAGTAAAAAGGCAGAAGAGAAACATGTAGAAACATCCATCTGAGTAACAAGAAGAAACATAAAAAAATGAAGTTTGATTAAAGAAACTTTGCATAATGAGAGTTCATTTCACCATTTCATCTAATGTAAAATTTGTACAAATACACACCTTTGGTAACATTTTACTTTAGAGTCCTGTGTCACTCGACAATTACTGGGTCACTTGAGATGTGCTGAAAGGAAAGCTGGGTTTGATGTCACAAAGTGAAGAGTTAGTTCAACATTTGGGGGAGTTTGCTCACTTTCTCTTTTTTCACCTGCATGCGTGTGTGTATGTGTGACACACACCCTTGCTAGATTATCTCATCATACAGACTGGAGAGTGGAGACACCGGCTCCTTCTGCAAAGACCTCACTTGTTTTAACCATCATTTAAAGAAAATGATCACATGTGGAAATTAAAGCAGCGCGTCAACTTGAGACATGCGCAAATACATTTCAAATCATTTGCGAAGCCCTGATTCCTAGATGGTGCGTTTAAAAAATGAACACTCTATACCACTTTTTATGTCTGTTACAAATATGTAAGTACTATGACCTCTGACTCCCACCTTTGCCAATGGTGCTTGAACGCACCATTATTGTCACAGTGAAGTTGCCCGATTTGAGACTAAATCCTGCTTCTACAACTGGCTTAGCTGATGTAAAGTAACTTTTTTTCCCCTGACATTAGCAATCGCGAAAACATCAAATCGAAAATGAACAAGTTCCCCGAAATGCTGAACCGTGAATTCAGTTAGAGGAACTCAAAACTGCGGGACCAATGGAAGTAATTATCAAGGTTTGACAGAACTGTAAAGTAAAGTGCATGTACATGTTAGTAGGGACATTACTGAACATTCTGAGAAATTCCTGAGTTTAACCTCCCATGATGCACGAAGGAGGGAGGGAAGCTGACAGGAAGAGAGTCAGGGTGAGACAGACAAAGACTGAGAGACGGAGAGAGGGAGAGAGTGAGAGTGAGTGAGTGAGAGAGAAAGAGAGAGAGAGAGAGAGAGAGAGAGAGAGAAAGCTGCCAGTGCTTCTGTTTATATCACCAGTCCAAAAAATACCTGTGGAGCAGTATTGCTGAGAGGACGACATTAGTGTTGTCCGTTACAAAAAAGAAAAAAAAAAGAGAAATACTTCAAATATCAAGACGAGTATGAGTGTGTCACAGACGTTACCACCAGACTTTAGGTACAGTCATGTCTCTTCTGCTCCTCCGTTGTGCATTTCTCAGTCATTTCCTGACAGAAATCCACCGTGACAGTGGGGCTGAATACTTCCTCGGCGGACGCCGGCGGGCCCTCCAGGCCCTCCACCGGCCGGTGCTCCTCCCGCTTGCCGCGGCCCGGACGCCCCTCGGCGCGGCTCCGGCGCGGCGACCTGGGCCGGGACGAGCCCTCGTCGGGCGACGGCGAGGGCGGGCCGCAGGTGAGGTCGATGCTGGCGGAGACGGGCGGCTGGCTGCCCTGCACCTCCCGGCACACTTGCTGCGAGAGGAAGGAGAGGTTCTGCCACAGCTCCGACATGCACACCTTCAGCTGGTTGCGCTCGCTCAGCAGCTTCTCTTTCTCACACACCTGTGGGGGCAGATGGGAGGCGGGTCAACACCAGTGCGTACAACAACAGCACCCGTGCATCGTTAAAGGTGTGTGTGTGTGTGTCTCATACTAGCTTGCGGATCTCGCCCTCCAGGTTCTGGATGCAGTCCAGCTTCCTCTTGCGGCAGCGCTGGGCGGCGATGCGGTTTTTGCTGCGACGGCGGATGTCGTGGATGAACTCCAGCTGCTCTGAGGTCAGCTTGTGCATCTTAATGAGGATCTGGAAGTCGTTGCGCGGCAGGTTGGTGATCTGGTCGACGGGGAAGGGCAGCTTCACCTGAAAGAGTTTAAAAGTTTCTGCATTTGTACATTTTACATCAGATTACATCAGACATTTCTCAAACTATGGGAGAGACTTGCGAGGTTTTGCGGTAACTAAATAGTTAACGTGAGATGTTGCAACACGTAGATTGTATAAAGAAGACAACCGCAAACCCACAAAGAGTTGATGGCTCCCATCAAGACCAGTATCAGGAGCTGGTCTGTGTGTTTACTAGGGAGTTCTGTGCCTCTATCATGCCAATACGCTGTCCGATCATTGGTTCTGTGCGCGTGCGTGCCTGTTTGTTGCATTAATGTTGTTTTTGAAAGCGGTCGTCGTGGAAACAATTTAACTACATGGATACATGGAAGTATAATAAGAAGTTCTTATCATAGATCCATGCCTCGACTCCCAGTGGTGTCACTGGGATCCAGGAGGTCAAGAGTTTTCAATCTATTATTGTTTGATTCATTTGTTTGTACTGTTACTTGCAGGGCGCCTCTCTCTCCCTTCCCTCACTGATACCGCATCGACAGCAGGTAATGTTGCAGACTACCCACTAGGTGTCACTGTAACACCGCCAACGGAGGCCACAAAGGGAAAACAGGATGAGCTCTTTGTTTCACATCTTGGAACTTGGCAGCAGTAAAACAGATTATCGTGATCTGGTTTGCTTCGCCAGAGCAACGATTCGTGCATGTTTTCTCCTTTGTCCCGTGTGCATATTCACTTTTATTTTATTTTTTGCCAATTCTGATCCTTTGAGATTTATATATTGCTTCTTTTTTGGGGGGGGCCCAACCCCCGTTCCTTATTACATATGTTTTAGCCAATGTGAGCATTGGTGATATGTGTGTTCTATGGCAGTACTACTTGAGCAAAGAAAACAACCTGATTCTATTCTACTCTATGTGTTTCTACTCGTCACCAATAATCAATCAATTTTAAGTTATTCGTGCAGGTATCCATCTCGTCTTTCACCGATGACGAGTTCATACTTAAGCTGATTTCTTTGCCGCTTTCTTTGATGTCTTTCCACACAGTTCTGTGTCACCCACCAGTGCATTCCCCCACCCCTCTATTGTTCTGCCTGATTATTTTGATGCTTTTGCTTAAGATTCACGCCATTGCTTTGGTCACGGAGCACACTTCTCTCCTCCAGCCTGTCACGGCTCTGAATACTGCATCTGTTGTTTCCTCCATGTTCCCATCGCAGCCGTGCACATCAGAGCAGCCCGTGCTGTTTTTCCCCCCTTACAGTGTTCGGCACGGCGCTGCCAGTGTGCAACGATGACATCATTCAGTTCACTGACAACAGTGGAAGGGGAGTAGAGAGCCAAGTGTGTACGTGTGTGTGTGTGGGTGTGTGTGTGTGTCTGTGTGTGTGGAGTGTGTTCGGTGCCGCCAGTCCTTTACTCTATAGACGTCTATATATAGCTCCGTGACTCTCAGCAGTCACATAATAAGGTTGGAATGACAAAGTGAGCCGTGGATGGTCATAAATCCCCTCACCAATCTCTCTTTCTTTCTCTCTGTAGTGTCTCACTTTCCATTTTTAACACTGTGCACATCCTGTAACACTCTCATTTTTCATTTGGTGTTTGCAGGGTGGGGGGGGAGCAAAAAATAAAAAAGCTTGAAGGTGTTCGTGTCGACATTTGCAATGTCATTCATTAAAAACGCGGTAATTGCGCTCGGGGAACAAGTAGGACGCGCCGAGAACATGATGTAATCCTACTGTGGTCTGAGATTGCGTCCAAATGAGATTTCAGATAGAAGAGATAAAAAAGAGTTTGAGGGCGTCGGCTCCTGATTGGGTGTCAATGTGTAAAGAAATTTAATAAACGATAGAACTAGATATAATGAATAACAACTGTGGCAAAAGCTAAAAAGGTGCAGTGCAAAAAGGGAATGATGAGATGGCCGCTGGTGGGATGCTGATAACAGGCACCGCAGTGTCTCACATTTTTTGTGTGAACCATGAATCATCCTTTAGAGTCTTCAGGATTGTTTGCAAATTTGGAACGGTGAGGGGAGGGGAGTTCACGGAAGCACGGCGCTGCTCCGACAAAAAAGCATAAATAAATTAAGAAACAGCAATTGCCGGGCCAGCCAGACGGAACATTAAGTGTTTACCGGCTGCAGACGGACGGGGATGAGTCTGTGGTTTCTGGGAAGCTGCTGGCGCGGAAGTGCAGGCGTCACGAACGGTCCGGGGGTGGGATCCGCTGCGACGTTTGCGCTTGTTTTTAAAAGTGCGGCGTGGCTTTGTCGGTCGTTTACATGTGATTTTATCGCGGTTTACATGTCATTTGTGTAAGTCTTTTCTTTCTCATTGTTGCATGTGGATGCAAATGATGGGAGGAGCCACGCAAACAGGGGCAGCTCCGCCCGTGCAATTGGTCACCTTGGATTTTACAGGGAAAATTCTACTGCCTCTAAAAAGTTGGTGTAAACACTTTCCTCAGAGTTTAAAACGCTCTCTAACATCCCTATTAGCCTTTTCTCCATGGGGGCCGATGGGCTGCTCCATCTATTTCTCTTCTGAGCAACATTGATTTGTCTCGAGGCCCCATTTTATTCGAAAGACCAATGCAAGCACGACACTTTGTTATTTCCCTGACCTTTACACTTGTTTTGCCCGTGCACACGTGTGTGTGTTTGTGTGTGTTTGGCATTTTGGAGTCCATCACAGTGGTGAACAAGTAAACTGAGGCTCATCCATGGCGACAGTATTTTGGTGCGTTTTAAGGTTTCCGTGCCTATTAATAAGTCAGTAAATTAACAAATCGTCTTTTTTTGGAATGAAAATGAAAAGGCCTAATTTATTTTAAAAAACACTGCTGCAGTATACATGTCTCATATTTTTCCTACTGGTTGCTCCGATCTTAACATCAGAGCCCAAGTGTCCTTCTTGTCTCCCATGTCTATATTTAATCTGTCCCAGGATATTAATGGGCTTAATTATATGAATGCTTTCTGAGAAATGGCCAGTAATGGACTCCGTTAATTAGCGTAATATTCAGCGTCAGAAGAAAATAATAAATACTTAATAATTTAACAAAGCTTGAGAATGCAAAGATAGCGTGTTCCCGTCCGTGTCCTTTGTTCTCATTGGAAAGGCGAGATTTGGGGGTCAACGACAGCAGATGGTGGAGGCAAACATAGACAGGACACCTTCCACCTGCCTACCGGGCACCCTTGGGTGTGCGTGTGTGTGTGTCTGCTCCATGGGTGAGACAACTGGGTCAGGGCAAAGAATTGGGACAGACACAAAGAGGCAGCAACTGAAATACAGCGAGCGGGTTTATAGCCGAACCCCTTTAAAAAAAAAAAAAAGGTTCTTGAAAGTGTTTAAGTATTCAGAAAAGCTGATTATTTTGAAGGTGCAGGTTGGAAAAGTTGTGGTTATGATGCGGCGGATGTTCCATCCTCTAAAATGGTGGAAGAGACGTTTGTGTGTGCGTGCGCGGTGCCGAGAAAGCGGCAAAAGCTGTGGCATGCAACTCCCGTTTCATCAAATATCGCATGGGCTTAGACGTCTCCATGGCAACCCTATAGCTCTTTTAACTCAAAGTCGTATGTGGGGGGAAGCGCTTCTACAGGAGGAAGAAACACCCAGCAGTCTTCCGTGTGAATCACATGCTTGAGAGGGGGGAAAAAAAAACATGCCACTGACGCAGAGATGTACTTTTCATGTGGGGCTCACAAAGAGAACAGCGTTATTGATCGGAGATGGTTGGAATTCGCGCGGAGGGGGTTCGGAAAAGAATCCTGCCATCCGTGCGCAGGGGTGAAAGTGAAACACGTTCAGCTTATCAGATGTCTGATGTCAAAGTAATATCGGGGGTCTTTGAAAGTTGGATCGTGTCGATGCTCGAAAAGAAAAACAAAACGTGAAAAGTAACCGATTCTGATTTCCGCACTGATTTCTTCATTTTTCATGCAGTCGAGCTACATTTAGCATGTTGCAGACAGAAAAGCTTCTGCTCATCAAAAGTAGAAAATAGCCCACAGTGTCAAAGGAAGACTAGCTTTGTCTTGACTAAAGGGACGTCCACACCAAGAGCTATAAAGATAACTATAAATATATACAATTTAAAAAAAATTGTCCACACCACAACTATGGCGACAATAGTGGAGCACAACATTCTTCACCTCACTTTCGGAGCAATTTGCTGAACAACGGAAATACTGACACCCAATCAAAATCCATCTGAAATGACACCTCCAGATATTCAACACGTCACTGCGTCACTGACACAGACTCATTCATTATGACGGGCAACGTAGGCGAGACGCTAATCTGTGAAGTTAAAAAATATCCAACCCTCTTTGATAACAGTAATCAACTTTATAAAGATGCGACCAAGAAGAGGGACATTGTGTGTTTTGTTAACAAAGATTGGACGATCTGCATGCCCGCGCAAGACGTGCTTGGTGAAACCAACACAGCGATATCGTTCATCAGTGTGGACGCTGCCATCTCTATCATTATAGTTATAGGTGTGGATAGCCCTTTAAAGCGATAGTTCAGATTTTTTTTAAAAACTAAGTGTAATCAGCTGGAGGAAGGAGGGAGAAGGAGTCCGCTGCGACGTGAGAGAAAATGCACTGCAGCAGTCTCCTTAACGTAAGCACGTAAACGCTGTGAAACAGCTGATGATTGGTGCATGCAGTGATACAAAAGTTTTTGTAGCAAAAGGTTTTATCCATGTGACCCCAGCAACTAGACGGAACTACTTCCTGTAACAACGAAACTGGGCTGGAACACCGCACACAGGATGAAGTGGGGGAAAAGTCACTGCTGATGAACGAAACTGATGGGGACTATCTCATACAACTTAACTTAAAAAAAATTAAAAATCTGAACTATCCCGTTAAGCTAATGACGATCCTATTACTAAACAAATAGACCAATGCCACAAAGGGCAGACAAACCTCGGGGCCGGCAACCCTGGTGATGCCGCTCTCGCTGTCCCCCTCGGAGAAAGACCCTGATTCGTCGCTGGAGTTCCCGCCGCTGGCACCGAATCCCTGCTCGCTTTTGATCTTGGTGCAACCCTGAGAAAAGACGACGTCGCCGCCACCGTGGGGGTTCCTGCGCTCCACCACGCCGGACATGCACTGCGACAGCCCCGAGATGGAGCCGAAGTGCGGCGACAGGGAGAAGTCCAACTGTGGCAGGCTGGAGGGCGAGCTGCCGCTGCCCGCATCCTCCGGGTAGGACGACGAGGAGCGCGAGCTGGAGGTCTGAGTCCGGGGCTCGGAGGGGGCGGGGGAATGGGCCGACGTCTTGATGGGAACGGGGCAGCTGGTGGCCAGGCTGGAGCGGCCTGGCGAGGGGGCGTCCACCTGCATCAGCATCTTCTCACGGAACTTCTCCTCGGCGTACGGCTGGGGCAACATCTGCTGCTCGCCCGCCGCCGAGGAGAAGATGACGCTGCGCCTGTCGAGCTCCCTCTCCTGCTTGGAGGACGAGGCCTTGGACGCCGGCCGCTCGGCGCTCCTGCCGCCCAGAGCTGCTGGTACTGCGTCGGCTATGCCCGTCTTGAGGTTGACCAGGCTTTCCCTTTTATCCCTCTGCCTGTCTTTGACCAGCTCCCGGTAGTGGTTGAGGGACAGTCTGTTGGTGAGGAGCTGCTGGATGGTGGTGCTGGGAACGCCGCTGAGGTCCAGGCCGCCCCGCTGGAGGTAGGAGCGCAGGCAGGAGGAAGGCGAGCCCCGGCTGGGCGAGTGCTCCGCCGCCACGCCCTCCACCTCCAGCTCCATCTCCAGCACCTCCTCAGTGCACAGTTCCGGGTTGTAGCCGTTGCGGTCGTCCCCTTCCTCCTCGAACATGAAGACCTCCTCTTTGATGTGGGAGGGCGTGAGGAGAGTCTGCGGGGCGGGGCCGCTGTCTGGGAGCTGCGAGCTGACCGGGCTGGCTGAGGTATGGTTGGCCAAAGTGGCGTCATCGCCACCGGGATGATGTTCGCCGTTGTGCTTGTCACAGATCTGGTACTGGTACTTCCTGTATTTGGGGCACTGGGAGAGGTCGGAGGGAAGTGGTGCGGTGCTTGCTACATGATTGCTCTGCTGCCTGCTCTCCGCCGGGTCGTCCAGGTACGCCGCCCGGACGTCGTCCTCGTCCTCCACGTCGTCGTAGTCCACCTTGCCGTTGCTGGTCTGCTGGCTGTCGTTCTGAAGCTGGGCCTGCAGGAAGCGGAAGCAGCTGTCCTCCAGGTTGTGGACGCCCAGGAAGTCAGCACACAGGATGACCTCGTGGATGTTCTCCCGGCTCAGTACCAGCTTGGCTGTGTAGGCGAACTGGAGCAGCGGCGCAAAGCCCTTCGCAGTCACCTGGAGAGGGGGGCAGAAGTGTTGTCAAGACCGCAGCAACCGAGACCAACACATTATTGTACGAGAGAGTATTGAGACAGAGACAAGACCAAGACATTTGGTGAAAAAAATCACAACAAAACAGAACAAATGACCAGTATCTTTTTTTCTAAACCAATTTTGCTTTTACATAAATGCAATAGCAACATTTCTTTTCAGCAAGGTGCTGTTTATTCATTTTCTGAACATTTTGCATTTTGGTGCTTTGCCAGCTACTTTGACTCATTTTCAAGGGAAGGCAGCAGCTGCATTCTTCCTTTCTCTGTTATCACAATGCTGGACCAGTCAAAAATCCAGAGTCCATCCAGTCCAAGCCCAAGACAAGACCGAGTAAAAATGCCTTCGATTTCCAGACGAGACCGAGACTCTTAAAAATAGCGACCTCGAGTACTACAACACTAGGTGAAGGGGTGGGGAAAAAAGGCATGATTTTGCACGGTTAATCAAAGGACAAGAATCCGTTTGTAGGAGAAAATAGCTGCTTCGAGTTAAGTGTGTCAAGACAACCTACCGATGCATCGCTGCATGTGGTTGCATCAATAAAATAATGATGAGCTTATAAGTCGTGTCGCCGAGGCGTCAAACATAACCCACAAATATGAGTGGGGAAAATATGAAGTGTAAAAAGGAAAGACCAACACACTTATGCAGGAATGTGGAAGATACTCTGATCACAGCTGCTTGAGCGCGGCAGCTGCGCGAGGACGGAGCGCGGTGCTTGTGCTGCGTTTGAAACCTGATTAATGATGTTGAGACGAGCAAAAACAGGGGCTTCTTGGAGGGAGAAACCGGGGGAGGAAACAAGCATCAACACTTGGCAGCTGATGCACAAATGGATGGAGTATTTATCTGTGTGATGTGCAACGGCGATGTGTGGATTCTACACATGTGAAGGGGAAAGGGGTCGGAAGAGGCGGAAGCTACTCTGGTCTCGTCCACAAATTCTCGTCCCGATTAATCATTCAGACCTAAATAGGGTCCCGGGTCTAAAAATTACCTCTTAGAATTACCCTATAAAAAGAGGCGCCGACCTAAAAAATGAATTGAACTGATTTTTAACCCGTATGCATCCACTCTGGATTCCACCTCCCTCCTTTCGCCCTCTCCTTCCTCGCAGGCTGCTTTGTTCGTACGTCTGTACTGTGTGTGTGTTGTGTTTACTATGTGTGTGTGTGTGTGTGTGCTCCGGTCTGCATGTAAGCCTATTTTCAGCTAGCATCAGCAGCTGCCGCCTCCCGCACAGGAACACTTCTGATGTGGAGGAGGCGGGAGGAGCTGCAGCAGCCCCTCTGATGAGAAGACGGAGGTTGGGGGTGGGGGGTGGGGGGGGCTGGCAGGGAATAATCGATGACTGTGATTGATTGCTGTCCACTTGATATCTATCACTTTCCCCCCCTCGTTTTTTCTCTTTTTTTATCTCCCCAGTGAGATCATTTGAGCTTGCTAAAATATAGCTTTTTCTTCTTCTCCGTTGGGCAGTATCACTACATCATAAATATTCCGTATCATCTCGTTCCAGCTCTTGAAGCTACACGGCTCCACTAGAAAGGCACCGGGGGAGATAATAAACAATGGACTTTTGAACCCTTTTAAAGCCGCAGAGCCAAATCAAAAAACAAGCGACCTCTGCATTTTAGGGTTGCATCCAGTTTTTTTTTGTTTTTTTATTTGCATCTCATTTATCACCGCCAAGGAAATACAGCAACGGCAGGTGTAAATCCAAATATCTGTCGTTTTTTCTCCTTTTTCCTCACACGTCTCCATTCCGGCTCATGCTGAACGTCCTTGCGCGTGTGCTGCCGTCCTTCCCGTGGCATGACAATCCGGCCTGGTGTCTTCCTGACTAACACTTTATGCAAATTAGATGAATCGAGTTTATTTACATTTGAAGTAATCCACTGCTGAGAGGCTCTGCGGTGTATGACTGGACTGTGACGCGAGTTAAATTGAATTTTGAATTGGAACTGTGATATGCCGTGATTGTTTTATTTTTCTATTTACTCATTTTCTATTTTAATTTATTTTTCTAATATTATGCACAGTGTATTTTTCATTTATTTAATTTATGTTATTTTTCATTTGGATTCATCTAATCTTTTGGGTGTTGTTATTAGGATGATTGTTGTTCCCTTTGTTTAGTTGTTAGGTACTTTAAAAATTGATACATGTATGTGTATTCAATCTCACTAAATTGGTCAAAAAATGTATTAAAGACTAAAAATAAAAATACACTGCTAGATTACTATCGGAAAATGGAGAGCGACCAAACTTTGTGCTCCCGATGGACATCCCACGTT
>CAESWR010002566.1:230078-250745 GCA_903171835.1 Mullus surmuletus | reverse complement strand
GATTGTTGTTCCCTTTGTTTAGTTGTTACTTTAAAGATTGATACATGTATGTGTATTCAATCTCACTAAATTGGTCAAAAAATGTATTAAAGACTAAAAATAAAAATACACTGCTAGATTACTATCGGAAAATGGAGAGCGACCAAACTTTGTGCTCCCGATGGACATCTCACGTTTTAAAAAATGTTTTAATTGCTGCTACAACCAATAGAAATGCATTTAAGATATTGGAATTCAAGATAAAATTCTGTAAGAAAAGCCCTGCATTGATTCACTAGAGGTTTTGAGGATGAAATGAAACAATGATAATTGCACTGGATTAGTACTATAGTTTTCTACTATATGTTGAACTCCGACACAGACTGAGGGAAAAAAATAATCTTTTTATTTTACTGATTGCGAGGCACAAAAGGGGATTAATGAGAAACTCAGTCCGCCTGGGCACAAAGGCCGGCCAAATTCCCCTATTAGAGGCCGCTAAAAACACCAGATGAGAGCTGAGTGCGCTCTCTGCATGACCCCGAGCTATTTCAGAATTACAACCGTCGCTTTAACTGGTGCTGATCAGCCATGACAGTCACAACTGCAAGCAGATGGATTTAGTTTTCTATCTGCCCGGATGGAAAATAACCATGACGCAATTGAAGATACATGAGGAATTAGACTTTGATGTCCTAACAAGCTGGAGAATCTGCATTGGGATGGTGTGAAGAGCTACAGAGATTTTAACACACCGTTGACATGTGCGGCGGCGGCAGCTTCCGTCTGCTGGGAGTCATGGATCACGAGCTTTAGGTGTCGCTGAATGTTTAAATTGGAGAAATCTGTTCATTTCAGTGGAATTCTTAGTAGGTTTTGGCTCTACTGATGGCTTTGACACCGTCCAACATATGGCTCTGCTCTCGCACACAGAATTATGCTTTCGGAATAAACGATGGCCAAGCGCGTTTCTTTCATGTGATCAAAACTACAAAGCGAGTCGCTGCAGCACATGAATCCAGCAGGTTTTCAAACTGAAATACGGTCACATAGACGCATAGAAATTCCAACAGTGTCCAGGTATTTTTGTAGCACATAAGAGCGAGACCAAGATATAAAAAATATATCAGCTATCCATTCATCACAAAGGTGATAGAAGGATGAAGTGAGTTACACAAAAAGAGAGAAAATGGTCTTTGTGTAAGTTTAAGGGAGGAACAAATTAACGTTTTTTTTGCCAAATCATCGCTCCGAAACCGAAAATGCTCCCGTGGTAGAGGAGTATTCTAGGGTTATGAACTTAGAGGCATCCAGCGTCAAAAGGGCATTTCTGCTTTAACAACTTAATGACAAATCGAATGTTGAAAATAGAACCAGACTGATTTCAATCAGTTAATCATCGAGCTCGTCCTCGCAGTCTAGCTCCACATCATGTGGTCAACGGGGAGGAAACGGCGATAATAAGCCGTATAAATCAGAGCGCCCGTCAGCCCATCACATGCTCTTTATCACGGCGACACAGGAACACCTCTCATCCGCAAACACCAAATTCCGTGTCCAAATTTGTTTAGCGCCCAACTTGCGGTGATTTATGTGAGGGGGCGGGAGGGTCGGCGAAGAGAAAGGCATGGAAAGAAAATAAAGACGTGTTTTACATCGTTAGGCGATGGGGTTTGATTTGTGAACGCGGTGGAGGCCTAGCGAGTGATTACTGTACAAGGTGGAGTCACAGACGTATTAATCACTGTGACAGATCTGGGGCATTATATGGTAATAGCGGCAGCCACCGGGATCAGGGGCTGCTCTCCGATCAGCCCGAGTGGTGAAGTGCACCAGACAGCCACTCGTGGGGCAACGGCATTAATATTCATGCGAAACATGTTTTTGCAAACAGATCAATTTGTGTGTGATGTCTCCATCCACGCGCCCTCCCCTCGTTCTGCACCTCCTTTATCCAATCAAGGTGACGTTCGCCTCGCTTTCGCCTTTAACGTCAAAATCAACTCTTTTTTTTCCACTCACAAACTAATTAATCACGCCTAATCGCTCTTCGTGGGGGAATGCCCTCCCGTCTTAGGGCAACTATAGCAAAGCCTTTATGTGATTCACTCTGTTAAAAAAAAAATCAATGTCAAAAAAGGTCAGCTTGTAATTCTGGCCAATTTGCGAGGTAAATTGAATTAAGAGACCTCGTGTCGCAATTAAATCGGCCGTCCTCTCGCTCCGCTAATGTTTTTGCTCTTGATTGTTAACCAGATCTTTTGCTAAATTTTTGCAAAATTTGTAATTTCAAAAAATGGAAATACTTTACTCCATAAAGAGTGAAGCTTGGAGGAGATAAACTAGGCCAAACTAAATGTGGTTTTTTCAACAGATGGCAATGACAGTGGAGATAATGAGCCGAGTAGAAGAAGAATTAGTTTGTTGTGCTTTCATCAGCTAATATAGGCCGTGTTTCACATTGTCCAGAGAAAAAAATCCCCCCCAAAACAATCAGCCACGAGTTTGTGTATACTGTATATATTAGTATTTATTTCTAGGTTATTTTATATCACCCCCCTACCACCACACACACACACACACACACACACACACACACACACACACACACACACACACACACACACACACACACACACACACACACACACACACACACACACACACACACACACACACACACACACACAGACACAGAGCTCCCTCTGGCCCCCAAAACGCCCTTTACCTTGTCTGGCAGGTTAATGATGGGCTCCGGCTCCCCCGGCGACCCGTTGTGCCCTAGCAGGGCTTGCAGGAAATAGCGGCTACTGGCGGCGAGGACGGCCCTGTGCGCCCGCACCTCCCTGCCCTCCACCAGGACGGTGACATCACACAGGATGCCCTGCCGCCGCTGCTCCTCCAGGCTCAGCAGCACATTGGCACAGTGGACTTTGGATTCGTACACGTACACGGGGGCCGCCGCCTCCCCGTCCCGATCCTCGCCTGCCGACATCACTCCTTCTAGCACCCTGGACAGGAAAGAGAGAGAGAGAAATATAAACCAGCTGCACAGCTGCAATGATGAATACACCGTGTTTTGCCAGTTTGGCATATTTCTCCTGAAAGTCTTTGAAAGAAAATGTGTTTTTCTCGTTCCCTGGGATGGACGTTTGAGCTCCACAATGCCGATTATGTGAAGAATTCGACACTGGAAACTGGTTTTCACGTTCGTCTGCGGACAGATGCTCACCTACAAATCTGAGTTTAGTGGGCATAACGAGACGAGCAGGAGTTGTAACATCACGGCTAACTCGGGGCCAATAAAAACTTGATGATGTGGAAACACGAAGCCTCCGGTGTGCGATCACGGCTCAGCACTGGACACACAACACTTATTGTGTCCAACAGCTCAACTGGAATGAATATCTGCAGTCTCTGGAGATTTTTTAATGAAAAAATTTTCCTTTTTTAGCGTCTAGATGACTTTTATGTGTTTGAAGAAGGGTCTTGCAGCAACCTTTAACACATCTGTGAAAACGTCAGTGATGTGACCGATGGCATCACGTCACATCATATCACAGCCCTCTGCTGCAGCTGCACACTGCTGAGTCACTAACATGACCTGTCAATTATTAGATTAGAAACACACACTAAATCAAATTTATTGAGAGAAATATTTTCTCCTCTCAACCACAATGATCCTCACGCCATCCCTTTGTTGTGAATAGCAGTAGAACACAGTACAGTTGAGAAATAAACTGCAGCAAACACACAAAGAGCCATAGAGTGAACGCATTTTTTCACTAAGCACAGACGGAGCAGTTCCAAAATATGAACAGCAGTGCAGCGGGTAAACAGTGTTAGTGAACAATTTGCAAGCATCATGAAAGCAGGGACCGATCTGAGCCTGAAGTGCTCCTGAGAGAGCCAAAGGGGGGGTGGGTTGGGGGGGCATCATCCACAACGCAGAGGTGATTGGCCCGTTGGCCGCAGGGAGTAAAGCCAGCGCACTACCTCAGCAAGCCTCCGGTGCTCGGCTCTGCCTATACAAAAGCCATGAATCAGCAGAACGCAACCCCCATTACGCACACACACGCGCATGCACAACACACACGTACACAGCCCAGGGCTGATGAGACAGACAGACTGCATGCTCAGCTGTCTGTGTTAGGGCTTTATGTACTACAGCATTGAAACGAAACACAATGAAAAGCCTCTGGGTAGAGCCGGCTGAATCCAAGTGGAAGGGCTGCTTCACTGTACGGCTAAATTTATCTACTACTTCCATATCAATTCATCCATCTGCATTGTACACACGCAGACACACACGTCGTGGTTACGGTGAGTTACAATCAAGCGCGTTCGCCCTTTTGATTCTGGGCTAGTTGCCGGTGAGAGGCTCCAATCACAGCCCAGGACAATAATAATAATAATGATGGTAATGATAATCATCCCTGTCGTTATAATAATCATAACCAATTGTGATTGTAATTGAGTCTTTTTATACATTATCACTTCATTTCAATTCCATAGTGTCGCCATTTAAAATAACCTCTTCACCAAAGCCCCTCTATAAAAAATCCTGAAATCGAATCAACTGTGATTTATCATTCTTCAGTTTGTTTAAAGATGGACTATAGGCATGCCCAGTTAAGCAGGGAGCAGCTCCGGCGGCGGTGTTGACTGGCAAATTAGAAAAGAAAATGCAGAAATCAAAAATTGCACAAACATTTCCTGCTTTTCAGTGAGTTTCTTCATTTGTGCGAGGCCCTACCTTTGACATTTAGAATTATGTGCCTCCATGTTTTCGATCCCTCCTCCCCTGGCTAAATTGTTCAGAGACAGTTGAGGGGCTTCAGTAAACAAGACATTGCCAGTGGTTTCATCATCCTGTCGGGCCTGTGTGCTAATGTGTGTGTGTGTGTGTGTGTGTGTGGGGGGGGTAACCATGTCTCAGTGGCAGACTTGGCTGACAGGCAGCTAACCCGTACCCATAACCCCCCCCCACCACCACCACCACCACCACCACCACCACCAGCCCCACCCCCCACCCCCAAAAACCCTATAAAATCACCATACAAGAAGAGAAATGCAACTGGATTTAAAGGTTGCTGCTGTGTCATTCAAGCCTCAGCGCGATGACAACTAAGAGCGTTTTTTTACTTCGGTTTTCCAGCCAAGCATTTGGAACGAAGAATAGAGGCTTCTCGATAAATGACACTGCCCTTTTAAACCGTGAAAATCCATAATGATGAAGTATTGAACCGCTGCCATGCCATTAGAGCGACCAGGTGTGCCGCGTCGGGAGCCGCCCGGTCCCCATGGGAACGTGCCATAACCGTCTTTGTGTCGCATTCTCCTCAGCCCACATGCTTGTTATTAGTGGATGTGTTTTGGTGTGTGTTTGTCGACGTTTTAATTCCTCCATCATGGCGCTGTCAAGTTCTCGTGGCCAGGAACATGAAAGCAATTATCTTTTTCTTTTTTTAAAGCCAGCTCCTTAAGACAAAGAGTTTTAATAATCTGGTTGTGATGAGAAGATACTGTTCTACTTTGTCTCCCTCCCAACCCAACCAGTCAAGGTATATAGCTGCTAACTCTCATGGTGAAACTCAGGTTTCTTCTGTTAAAGGAAGTTTTTTAGCACGTAGTCTCTGGAAATTTGCTGGGACTTACAAACACTTAGCAACGTGGCCTAGACCTTAACAGTTAAGAACTGGGTGCTACATTAATAAAATTTGCCTCGACTTGATATGATTCTCAACATTGACGTTAAACGGTTAAGTAACTGCATTTATGGTAGTTGCATACCACCGACAGCAATGTGTCTCCATAGAAACGATTGGAAAGAGTAATGTTGGTTCTTCAGAGAATGGATTTGATGTGTTTAAACCAAGATGCCATGGGGCAACACATTCGTTTTAGAAATGGACACTGTGCGTACGTGTGTAAAAATCAAATAGACCGCCTCGATGTGAAAGTAGTCCCCTAGCAGCGCATCAGACATCATGTTGCTGGTTTGATTACAATGCGGCACCTGTGGCCAGTTTATTTATTCTGTTCATTTCGAAGCTCTGGGTTCTGTGTTGAATTCTAAGATTTGAATGTGCACAGTGAGCAATTGTGGCCAGGATACTTTCACCATCCTTCAGCATTGATGTACCAAACAATGAATCACATTTAATTTTTGATTTTCTACTAATCCTGGTCTGGTTTGTTTTGGGGATTTTGGGGGGGACAACTCTCTCTTCAGAGCCAAATGTTGGCTCTATGTCATGAGTAAATTGCTTAGATTTGTGGAAAGACGACTCTGGGCTCTGGGTTGAAATGTACACTCTGGTTTGCGTGCCTGCTGGTTAAAAACACAAAATTTAGAAATGCTGGTTTTCTAAGTTTGGAAACCCTGGATGTTTCCATGATTTTCGGAAAAAGCACAGCGTTTTATCCATCATCCTGGCCGGCTCGGTGAGGGGAGAAGGGACAGACTTCTTTAAAAAAAAAAAAAGCCCACAAAAATCTAAATCAACAGGCGAAACCCCAGTGAAGCAAAACAGCAGGCGTGTCCTCCTGTCCAAGTTGCACTGCCAGTATTTCCCATAATGCAGCTGTCCGCGGCCGCTCAGCACTTTCCCCTCGTCAGCCGCGTGCTCTGTTAGCCTACATACGATCTGGCAGAGCCATCAATCAAACGCACACATCTAAGGCCATCCGAACCCCTGAGACATCCAGAAACGAGCAAAAGGTGGCCACAGGCGCGCACAGATACTGTCCACACACACACAGTATACATGTATGAGCTCTACGCAGTATACCCCACAGACACCATCAGATGAAAATAAGACATAATCAGGGCAGAGGAGAAGGAGGAAAGTAGGGCATATAGCGGGAGTACGTTGGACACACCCCCCTCTCACACATGCACAAATACACACACACACATAGAGATTGAGAGATAGAGATAGAGAAACCAATGAATAACTGGTGTTTGTTAATTAATATTTCTGTACATGTGTGTGTGCGTGCATGTGTGTGTGCTTGGTCTTGGCCACTGCTGCTCCTGTGATGAATAATTCACTCCTGGATGTTTCTACTGCGCCTGCTGAGCTGCGCGTCCCCCATGTGTGTGTGCGCATTCCTTTGTGTGTGTGTAAGCACGCACGGTTTAAAGGATGAATAAAGAATGTTTGATCGAAACATCTGATGACAATTATTTCCACACACCAAAAAAAACAACAAAAAAAAACAAAGGGGTGGCTTTAAATCATTGATAAAAACTAATACACTTAAGGAGCGCCTGACTGATATCGCTGATCCGTGGGTCAAGGAGGAAGGGGAGGGATAGAACAAAGAAATAAACATGTCTAGTTGGACGCCGCGCCAAGCCCCCATTGGCTCTGTCTCTCACTGTTTGAATGTTCCTCCCATGCCGGAGTGGGACCTCCCATCACACTGCGACACATATTACAACTTCTGAATGTGTGCAGCTGCTTCAGTGGAAGTAGCGGGTTACTGCCAAAATTATGCTAGTTCATTCACTGATTGTAACCCCCCCCCCATGTTCATCTTCTTGTAAACTGAACCTCAGATCATCAATGAGACCTCCATGAATCCTCTTGTGTATTACCCAATCATAATAATAAACAAAAGCTTAAATACTTATGGCAGATTAATGTAAATAGTTAGATTAATAGTTGCCCGCCGTAACAAATTACAGGCTGCTCAGAGGGTCCCATTAAAAATCCCAGAGGGGGGTGATGGCAATTTGCATGATAAATAAGCTAAATTCAGTGTGGATTTTCTAATTCCAACGCAAGACATTTCGCCATTTAGCAGTTTTTTTCTTTAAAAAACAACTACAATTTAGCAGCAGTTATTTGCTGCTACGAGTGGAATCAATTTACTTTTTTTTTTTTATCAGCACATCATCTCCCCCAAGGGACAGTTCAACATTCCCTGTAGTATTTTCTTTTTTTTTTACGTGCAAACAGAAAGAAAAACAAACACGATTGGTGTCCGTTAAGAGATCTTGTCAGACAAACACGGCAATTAAAATATGAGGTATTTAGCAGTGTTTCATGTCAAAATTAAGCAAACATGGAAAGCCGTGGGTTATTTGGCAAGTGGAAGGCTCTACAGGTCATGATGGCAACATTTCAGGGTGGGTGGGGGGGTGTTTCCCTTTAGGCGCAGTACGCTCGGAGGATCTGCGCCGTAAGAAAGTGAAGCTGATGGTGATGGGAATGTGATTAACTCTTCAGGAATTTGGTCGTAAATTGGAGGGCAGGTTCAGACAGGTTGGATGTGATGATTTGGTCTTTTCTGCTGCTGTCATCTCAAACTAAAGAAAAAAACAAAAAAACGCCAAGAGACAGAAATTGCTAGCTTGTTAGTTGCAGCTTCACTATGTCATTGAACCCGAGAACCCGGGATGAAACGTAATCCAGAGAATGAGGACTCCTCAAAACAATAACCAGCTAAAGATAGTCCTCAGTCCCGGCTACATTACTGGGGCCCTCCCTTGGGAGTTCCTGAGCTCCGGAAATATACCGCTATGACATCAACGTCTCCCATTCAACAATGAGCCTTTGTTGGGAGAGCGGCTCTCGCTTGCACCGTGGTCATCGAGATCCTGATAAATGACCTCTGAGGTCATCGCTAACAGTGTTTGCTCAGCCCTCAGCCTCTCCCCGCGCGGTGTAACTCATCTCGCCATTGTCAAGTGGAATTGGATTTAGCGCAAATGAAACCCCCCTTCATCCCTCAGGCACGTAGCCAGCTCTCTTGACGGAGTAATCATCTGTCAGAGGACCGCTGCGTATGTACGTGTGTGTGTCTGCACGTGTGTGTGAAGGGCAAGTGGCCTGCCAGAAGAGTGAGGGATTATGGCGAGTGAATGGAGTGCAAGGGGTTGAGAAGTTGACGCGTGGAGCCAGGACATAAAGATATGATGGTACGGGCAGGGAGGGGATGCGGGGTGTGAGTGTGTGTGTCTGTGTGTGTGTCTGTGTGTGCATTTAACCAAGGATTAAGTTGCGATCTATACAGCTGAATAGCTGACCTAGGTAGTTTGGCTCTCATGTCTACACGCTCAACCTCCATCAATACCTTCACCTTTTATCCTACAAGCGCACACACGCACACACGGGGAGTATCGTAGAACACACACCAGCCAGGCAGCACTTGTTAAGGCAAATCAAATTCAATTACAAGGAGCAGAATCATAACAGGAGTCATTCGGGCGAACTTTTGTAAATGGTGCAAGTCGGGACAGTAGCCTGCTCTTTGGATTATTATTTGCAAAGATGCAGCATTCCACCATGAGCCAGCATTTGGAGATGTTGGCAAAGAACAATGTTTAACAAGAACCAGACGTGGCTTCCATCTGTAACTCTGGGAGAGCAACCATGTAGATTCCTGGTGTGTTTCTGCACCCTGCCAGCAGAGGGTGTCTCCCATTTCGAGCCGCAAAGTGAGGGGTCCGAGAGCCGCACGCAGGTTTGAATTTTTCCTCAGAATTTGATATTCAAATTGTAGATCATTTACAAGGCTTCTTCCGTTTTGGGTGACTGACAAAACGTCTTAAGGAATTTTAAGGTGATTTGCCTTTGCCAGGTGCTGAGGCGGCCTTAAGTAGAGCACTTTCGCTTGTCCAGGGGGAAAGAGGACTTCCGATACGTGGTTGCTCATGCACAAATTAGGCCGCCTCATAAGTCTGCCAAGAGGTTTTCAGGTCAACGCGAGAGAAGACACAAAAACACACTGTGAATGAGAGTACAGTGTGAGAACTAGTACATCCACTCAACAGGTAGAAGTATGCATTCCCAGATGCACTCTTACACCCACCAACACCTCGATGAGTTTTGGTCTGAATTCCGAGACAAAGCTGTGGCCTCAAGTCCAAAAGAAACAGCGGAATTCTGCGAACTGAACTCTTCCCTGAACTGTTTGACCTCTTACCCACATTCTGAAATTTGAAACAAACATGTGCCAACGATTTGATGTATTTTCAGTTTACTGCAATACAAACATACCGCTTTCTACCCACAATACTATGTTTACTTCTGATCTTGCGGGTTCCTACAGCCCGTTTGCTCGCGGCGGCCGCATTCCGCCGCAGCCAGAGAACGCAACGCTAAAAAGGCTCGGCTGGAGAGATGATTTATTTAAATGGAATTGCTGAGATTATTGGATTCCCTCTCTGAGGTACGGCGGGTTCGGCTCTCGCGTCGGGTTCAATTTAGGTGAGCCGGCAAGTTCATTCCTTTGACCAATTGCTGAGAGGCCTCTTGTGTCTGACAGCGCTGACATTTGAGGGAAACGGAGAAAACACAAGAAGCCGGAGTCTAAAATAGACCGTCTCGCACCGTCCAATTTTGAATGGCCCTGCTCAGTCGTACACAAACAGATGACATGAGGTTTGCAGTCTATCATGAGGCATCAATGAGGAATCAATTCAACTCAACCACATACCTCCACCAAGGCAAATATTACTCCCTCCTGTCATTTTTCATGAATCCACACCCGGTCAAACATACTCGTGCGCTAAACATACGTGAAAAATGCTCAAAATCTTAAAGAAAATGAGATAAGAAGCTGAGCAGCACAATTAGAACAACATAGGAAGGTGGAAAATATCCTCCCATACAGATCCGAGTGTACCGCCAACGCTTGCTGCATTCATTCATGGTCACAAACGGAGCGGTTGAAAGGGATTCCAGCAATGGAACAGACTTCGCTCGGAGGCTGTAATAAGCCGACAGATTTGATGGCTTAATTCAGTGCAAACAGTGAAGCTTCAAAAAGAGACGGAACGCGGACACTCGTCTAAATAGGTGACATAACTGCGAATATGCGATGAGTGGATGCGGCTTTTGAAGGGTACCTCCATTTCTGTGACCCCAATAAAGGGTCTCCTGAATAATTTCTGCTCGATAGGCGGCGCGGGGCAATCAAAGGGGCCGGCGTGTGTTGGGCTGCATAAACCGATCTCATCTGTGTGAAAATCAGCACTGCTGGCTTCACGCTGCTGAATAAGCACATCGCTTCATCCAGCAGGAACCGCTGAACGATTAAAACCGCTGGTCTCTGGTGCCCACAGTGCAGATGACACCTTGTGTGAAAACCCGCCGCCATTTCCTCTTTTCTCTCCCCCTCTCTCTTCTCCTCCTCCTCCCCCTTACCTTGCAGTTATTCCATTTCAGCAATAACGTCCGTCAACTACAGAAGCGGTTTGGGGGGGTTAATCTTACAGAGCGTGTTGTAGAGGATTCACAAAGCATTTTGAAGGCGAGAAACCCAGGTGTTTCTGACAGACTTTCTTCCTGGATGCAGATGTTCAAAGAGCCCCCTATAGTGGAACACTGGTGAGTTCTGTGACAGAAAAGGGAACTCCACAGATGCTTCTCAGCCCCAGTCAGCAGCAAATATAATGAACCACTCTTCTTCATCCATTTCAACATCAAAATAATCAAATAAAATTATGGATCGCAATCATTCATCAGTCTGCCCAGTTACAAAGAGAAATGTCAATGTGTAAATAAGCGGTATTATCCGGCGGACAGCCAAGCGTGCCGTATCAAAACAATAAATGAATCATTTTTTGTTGCGACAAGCTTTCGGTTGCTGGAATGAGTCACAAAGGCAGAGCTGCACAGGCAGAGGATTATTTCGTCTCCGTGCGGCATCATGGTGTAGGCGTGAAAATCAAAGTGCACATGTGGGCTGCTCGGGCGCCCACAAAGTTTCCGTGGAGGGAAAACTGACAAGTTTAACATCACTCTCGTTGAAAGTGCGGCGGATTTCTGGAGGTGCGTCGGATGTTCCTTTGTTTTGTTTTTTGGGTGCGCGCCGCTGGTAAGCAGAATCACGCACGGAGTGGACAGCAGCGGCAAGGCGGGCAGTCGGACTACGTCAGAATAAGGAGCTTCGGTGACTCAGATGTTGAGCTCATCTCTCGGCTGTCCCAGATTCAAAGTTTCTCATGTTTTTTTTTTGCCCATCTGCTGTGTCCTTTTCTCTTGTCACACCGATCACTGCGGTGATGCTACTAACCCAAAAGCCATTGAGAGGTCCATACTGGTCTGGCAGATTTGATTTCACCTGTCTGTCTGAAGCCAATCGGACGACTTCCCGTTCCCCGGGGAGCTCCTCCGTGGTCATTCGATGTTTCCTGACACCTCCATTCCCTCCCCTCGGCCGGGCTGACATCACTCCGCCTCGGGGCGACGGGGAAGCGTAAATTGGATCAGGCTTGTCAGATTTCAGGGAAAGTGAAGCCGGGGTTTTGCTGCGTGAGTCATGCTCCGGGATGGGAACACAGCAGGAATTCAAATTCACTACTCCCGGGAAGGCAGCCAGGTTAAACAGAAATGAAGAGATCAAAAGGATCAAAACAAAAAACAGAAGACACTTTTGGCAGCAGATGTAACCCCTCGGTGTTTACTACCGAGTGATAATGCGATGCAGCCCACAGTCTTGTGATTAGACTAAAAGGCATTTAGGAGCAAACTGCTGCATCCACACACACACACCACACTCTTTGTTATTAAAAAGCAATCCGAGTCTGGATACGGCAGGTTAAACTGAGTTAAAATGCCAATATTGTGATTGAGGTTATCATGATTTACAAGCATGTGATATGAACGCACACAGAACAGGAGCGGAAATGCGCCCTCGTGAGCCGCTCACTCATTTTCTGCTTGACACTCGACGTGACTTGAGGGGGCGGAGATGGAGCAGATAGCGCCCATAATGGGAAACAAAAGATTTATTTATTAAAGCATCTGTCTCCAAAAAAGAAGAGACGCTCTTGGCATTCTTCTACAAATTGGATGCTGCAAGTAAACTCTTTCTTAACTACAGCTGCGGTCCGGCAGAAAATGTGTCAACACCAACTGTGCTGTCCCGCTGTCTTCGTCATTAAGGAGAGACACATTAGATAGACGAGGATTACCGCTCTAAATCGGGTGGCATCATGGGAGAGGAGCATTTTATAGTCTTGAATGACTTTTTCCCCCTTCTCCATTATATTGTGTAACTTATAACAGCGGTGAGCCCTGCAGAGTTCACCGTGCGAGATTTAGTGAAGCGCCTATAAAGCTCTCCTCAAGCTTCTGCAAAGTGCTTCTCACTTCATTCTACATGAAGGAAAGTGATGAGAGAAGTCTTAATTTCTGGGAAAAAAAGTAATAAAGTGAAGGAATGCTTTTTATTACAGATTTTCTTCCACATTTCTGCTCTCTGTGCTTTATTATTTAGCTGTACTTGCATTTGCAGAAAATGACAGATTAATAATGTCATTACTGGATCAAATTGTTTTACATTGTCGTTATCACAGCCTGGTCAGCAGTTGAGTAGATAATTTCACCCAATAAGTTGAAAGGTACAAATCAAGTTTTCTGGATCTTTTTCTCATCCTTATTACTTTCTATGTTTATTACATGCTGATCTGACATGTATTTGGCAGCGTAAGTTTATCAAACCAAATTTCTTTTGATTTATAAAGATGTATCGGTCTGTTATTTGCAGTTGTACTCTGGTGGCCTCGGCGCCTCAGAGGTTCTTCCCCTCGCAAACTCACCCCTGATGAGTTCAGACACCTGCTTACAGAGAACTCTAAAAGCTGACAACAGCCATGTTTCAGGTTAATCCATTAAAACAGGCCCAGACAGGCCCAGGTCAGGTCTGGACATCTGCTCAGGAAGGCTGACATCACGGGGTACGACAAGGTTTTCAGCAAGAAAAAACAACATCAACAACATTAACCGCCAAGACTTATTAAATAAACTTTAAATGAAATTCGGGTGCTAAACTAGATTTTGCTCATCATTAACTCTTGTGTATGCCTACCTACATTTTTTGCACATTTCAATTAAAATCACTCAACAATTTTGTCTGTGTTAAGGGAAGCAGGACCAAATTTGATCGCTTTCAATTTAAAAATTTCAACTTTTAATCAAATAATTGGGCTATATTACTCTACGAAGAAAAAGATCCACCTTTTTCCCTTCTCATCTTTTTGCACACACTTTTTGACCCCCATTATAGCATCATTTATGACCTCAGTCTAATTTTCACATCAAACAAGATTTTACATACGACTCCCTTTTCAATCTAAGCTTTAGAATATTTTCCCAATTCTCCATTATATGACACCATTTTCCACAACATGACTGAGGGCCCCAACATGGCTTTAAATGGTTGAATTATTTAAGAAATATATGAAAATCTAATAGCTTCAGTACTGAAGTTTGTCAAAGATTTAATGCAATTTAATGCAAAAATCATTATAGATAATATGAATAAAAGCACTTTGTAATAAAAACATGATTTGCTTAAGGGTTAAACTCAAAAACGCAAAAACATAACATTGACCCTCACTTGCACTGCCACAAAACACACAACTCAAATACACAATATTAAAAGTCCCCCTCCCACAGATCAAATGAGTTATTCCACACTAATTATTGTCACCATCCTGCACTGTAACCAGACACCCAGAGAGGCGCATGTATATCTGTCGCTCTGCAGTTTGGTGCGTTAATTAGACATGATGAAGCTAATTAGTAGAAGTCCCAAAGACCCTCCACGACAAGCAGCGAGTGTCAAACAGGAATGACTAGATAACACAGCGCTTACTGCAATTAACGCCTCTGCCGCTGGTTAAGTGGGGATTCTGACTGGAAATCTTGGGTGGGTGTAGGTGAGGCAAGTGAATCAGGAAATCTAGTCGAAACGGTGTCCAATCATTTCACTACAAACCAAATTAACAGCTGGTGAAACTTTGCAAATACATATTTTTTCCCAATTGCAAGGTGATATATCAACAAATGATCCAGTTGAAAACAATCCTTTGAGGTGGTAGCGCAACAAGCGGAGCCACTTCCAGCTATTTGGTGGATGACCTTAAGTCGTTTTCCTGGATAAACCTCCTTGCCGCTGCCGCCGCCATTCAGACGAGCGGCAGCGGTGCTGATGTCAATCCGAGTGCATGCTGAACTCACAAAGCTGCCACTTGAAAAACAAACACGACTTGAGAGCAAAAACAAAAGGAGCCATTGTGCGATGACGCGCGTGAGCCGCGGTCAATCCAAGCGTTTTCCCTTCAGCCTTCAAACTGCGGCAACGAGAGAGAGCAGTGAAATTTCGCTGGTGCCATTTTCATCACCGGAGTGTTTTAAATTCGCATTATCTGAGCAAAGCGCCCAAGGGAGGCTCTTTTAACATAGGAAAAAAGAAAAAAAAAAGATAGGACGAGCCTAAAGGAAGCTTCCACAAAGTCTTTGTTCTGAGCTGTCCTTTACAAAGGAGCGGTAAATTAAAACACGTCTTGTTGAGATTCAACATTCATCTGTTACACTGCGAAACCTCCTTCTCACCGTCTTTTCACTTTCAGGGATTCAGGCGACTCTTTCGCACTGGTGAGCCCGAGAGTGCGGCTCCGATCTGCCTTTGATGCCAACATACCTTCAACATCTGCAAGCAACTGCAGTCATAAACAAAGACAATTAAAGCATCGCCGGCCAAGGAGGGCAACAAAAACAAAACAGATGAGACTTGTTAGTGTTGGCGCTTTACCAGGACATGAACCGGCTACTTGTGGATCTTAAAACAAAGACACAATGCCCCCCCCTCCCCAATTCCAAAAAGCATGCTCGCTCGAGAAGGAGGCAGAGCAATTTTGCAAAACGTGTGTTTTTCGAGAAGCTTCATGACGTTGGAACCACAGGAAATCCTGGTTGGTGCAACGACCACAAACACATTGGCTGGCGTGGGTCCAATGCTCTTCTGTTTTTCTTAGTAACGGAGCGGTTTTCTCCGCCGTGACATTTAATTCACAGGAGTTCATGTGGTTGAAATCGATGAGCAAGATCTAGCGTCAAAGCAGGGAAGCCGCGCAGAGAAGAAACTAATGGTGCTTCAAAAGTTACGTTTCTGTTATTGTGTAAAGGGCTGCGAAGTGGCGGAAGTACAACGATAATACTGAGGTGTGTGATGCAGCTCACACATGTTGACGCTATTTTTGCTTTCTAGTTTGTTTACCCACATTGGTGAACTGGTCCATTTTTTTCAAATATTCAGCTGATATATTGAGTGACTCCACCACTTTCAAATTACCTTGAATTAGAAAAAACAGAGACCAGCGAATAGGTGAGAAGAGGGTCAAGCTGAAGCACAACAATCCTGCTACAAAGGAATCTAAGTGCACATGTGGTGCTGCCGTGTGCGCACAAACTTCCCATTTCATCTTCTCGCTCTGCAACACGCCCACATGCAGTTTCTCTTGTTTTTTTGTGTGTGGTTTTTTTTCGCCATAGCGCCACGTCGGGTTTGGAAGCGGCTTCAAAGCCGGCCACACGGTTTGCAAACCATGGCAAAGTGCTTGTTTATCACCTCCGCTGCTGTAATCCTTCGCAGCACACAAACACTAATTGCATCACATCAAAGCCGGAGCCGTGTCTTCCCTCAGCAGCGTGACGTGGAGTGGAATGTGAGAGCACATTAATGTGTCTCGACAGGTGGAACCTCCGCAACATCGAGCGGCCTTTACAGCTTCATTGGCAGCGTTACATCAGCCAGCAAAGTGCTCCGCAGCCTGGCGAATACTGCATGCGCATCAAGTTTTGAGCGCGCGGGAAGGGATGTGCACCCCCTGTAGTGGTGTGGTGGCTTCTGCAGATCAGGAGGAGGAGGAGGAAGGAGGAGGAGGAAGGAGGAGGAGGAAGAGGGGGAGGATGGAGAAGGCTCATCTGCTGCTCATCCTTCATTCATGAGTCAAACAGTGTGGGCACGTGGGACATCCCTCTAGTTTTTCCACGTCCTATAAAATGGTTTTGTGTTCTCACCGATTAGAATCAAGTTTGCACGACTTGAGGTTTTGCTTTCTTTTTTTCTTTTTTTATGTCCTGGAATTCTTGAGCAATCAATTTTCCACATCCGCCATTTTCACATGAAATAATAGGGTAAAGGTCAACACATCATACTGTTCTACCCAGGAAGCACAACTTGCAAGATGTTATTCTAAAAGTTTATGGATCCTAATTTAAAAAAAGAAGAAAAATACAATTTGGTAGTGCTCGATCATCAAACATCTCCAACGGCATTGATTAAATACTACAGTCAGCTCAGTTACGCCGTAGCCCGCACACCTGCAGAGCTGCCAGCTGCACCACAATTAACTGTTGTAACTGAATCATGTCTCGTCTATTATGCTCGTCCCTCTGATCGTCATCTGGAGTGAACATTTGCACATGTTCAAAGATGTTGTATCTTTCCAAAGAATAAAACAATAAATGAAAAATGGGCATGGTTCATCAAGCCTGGCTTACTCCCGATGGTGCCGTCAGAACGTTAATGGCACCGGGCTGCGGACACAGCTGCGAAACCATGACGTGATTCATTGATAAGTGGATTGATGGATGAATATTTCCTTTGCCATGAAATAAGAGGCATAAAAGGGAGTCCGCACACTAAGGCTCACTGTTCGAGTGCATTTATTAATTGGCCATGATAAAAAAAACTTGTTTTAAATGGGGTTAAATGTCAGGAGAGAAACCAAACGTGTTTTTCCATTTTATTATTTAATTTCCCAGTTTAGGATCAATAAAGTTAATTTATCTATCATATCTACTGTATCTATCGTATTGTATTGTATTATAACGCATCGTATCATTTCTGTCTGTCTGTCTGCCTGTCTATCTATCTATCCATCTATCTATCCTATCCATCTATCTAAGTTTGTTTTCACTGAGCTCTTCCACTGCAATACTTCAAAATGGAGTCCAACTCAGTGAACACTTGAGGAAAGCTCCAAGTCAGCGCTGTTTAAGAGCCAGAAAATCTACGTTTTGAATATCTAAAGTTCCCATGGAAGGCAGCAAACAGCTTGAATGGCCTCATCGTGTGTGGAGCCGCTTCCACTACAATGAGGTGAGGAGCAGCTGATCGGTTGTGCGCTCAAGGCAAAGCCGGGGATTGGGGTTGTTTTTATTCGCTTCAGTGCACTCAGTTACCCCCCAATTCACATGACGCCACCTCGCAAACCCCTTTGAGTGCGTCTGGATGGTGAACCCTGTTCCCTCCTTTGTGGTGACCTCCCACCTTGGGCCCAGGCAAGGACGTTCACACGCTGTCCTCCTTGAGCGGAGCAGGGGCCCCGACGCCTGATCTACGGAGCGCACACAGGACGGGAGGTGAGCGGCACTGGGAGTCATCTGACTCTAATAAGGATGGATCCCCCCCATGTCTCCCCAGGTTCAATGGGTTCACTTGGTGAATGGGTGACAGTGTTAAGAGAGGGACTGAATGCATTCCAAGAATAAACCTCATTCACCAGAGCTGACCCTGTGACTGGCTTCCTTCCTGCTTTGTCTCGCGGGGCTGCAGCAGCTATGCATTCATTTTGATAACAGAGGATTACATCACTCTCTCCCGGGTTGCTGAGTAAACGGTGAAAATTAATTTCCTTAAAGTGGACAGTTTTTTCCCTGGGCATTTTGAGAATTCACAGATGGTGTAAGGAAGGTTAAACTAAATCGAAAATATAAAAAGACGGGCTTTCTTCTTGCTTTTTGGCTTTTTTATTAGTCGGCATCAGCTCGTGTCCTCAGACGTGCCGCTGCGACACTCCCCGGGTTCAACGGGGGCTTTAGCTCCAGCTTAGCGACCCCTGCCCAGAATATGTGGATTTAAGCAGCGCCCAAAACAGCTGACCATCATCTCGCCATCTGCCCTGTGTCTGCACCAATCACTGCCAACCATGCCAGATGGGTTGCCAGATCTGTGGCAAGGTTACGCACCAGATAATACGGAAATGCCAACAATGCCCCAGGCAGCGAGAGGACGGGGCGTAAACAAACGGCGATGACTTCCCGACGGCCGCCATTTGTACAGTAGACGAGCGCGCGCGCTCCCGCGGACAGATTGTCTCCTCATCAGGAATTCTCAGTGTGTCTCTCAGAAGTCCAAACAATAGCTGTTCAAATCTGTTGGAAGACACAAATATGCGGCAGCAGCTTGGCGTTCCGCTCAATGAAGCGCTTTCATGTCAGGAACGCCATCTCTCGCGCTGGGATTAGAAGATGGGTTTTTTTCCCCTGCCATGACAAATTTACTGCTGGTGACACGTTTCATTGTTGCAAGGTGTGAACAGATGGAACCATGAAATATTGAATGAGGAGCAGTACTTTAAAAAAATGTTTTCTATATGTAGGCCAACTGATTTGGAATCAAATAGAAGGCTTACGCAGTGTGTTGTTGGTGGCTCACAATAAAACAAGAGGCACAGCGGCTCATAGGTGAGGCCAAATGTGCTGATCATGTGTCGCAGCAGGTCCGTCTTTGACATCACACAAGAGAAGGGGGGGGGGGGGGGATTGCCTGGGGCAAACTCAGGCCGTTTGCATCCCGGGCACATCATTTGCATTAAAATTCGCCTACTTAATCTCACTGCCTTACCTCCCTGAAACCAGAACGCACAAACAACACACACGCCCTTAGGAAACATGCGCAACTGACTCCTCGTAGCCTAGAATCCTGGTTCACGGTGATCCAAATTTTACACCTCTTCTCCAGCAAACGGTGGATTTTTTTTTTTTTATTTATTGTTTTTTTAGAGCGCTTCTCTATGAAAATGATGGAAAAAAAGAATATAAAAGAATGCGTGTAATGCATACAAATTTAGGTCACATCATCTAGGAGTCTAATATCAAACCCAAAAAAACACCTTTTACTACCCTTTAATCAAATAAAACCTTGGATGTACATTCTCAATGAGAGCATTTATCTTGTCTTAGAGGATCAGTGGATCCCTGACTGAGCAGCTGATCTACACCCAACATCACGGTCAAAGCAAGGTCATTGTGGCGGTAATTATGAGTGACGCGAGGTGAAAAACGACCCACAACGAGCTCTGGACTGCATTAAAATCACTGACCAGGGCAGGTAATGTTGAAAATTCCCTCATCTCATACATACATACATAAATCCTCAAGTCCCGCCACGGCTCTGGCTCTCATCGCAGGGCCCTCCCATCTCTGCGCAGATAAAAGCATCTAAGACGGATTTAAGATGGACTTTAATCTTCTTCTTCAGGGTGTTAAAAAGGTGTGAATGCGACTGCCATGTTACGCGTGCGCCTTCACGCCACCTGACTGCGACAACGTTAGGAAGCCATCTGTGAGGGAAAAGTCACTCTTGGAGTTGGTGTTACTGCTGCTGCTGGAAGAGCGTTCCGCCTCGAAATGTGAAAGTGTAAACGAAGTCATAATGATATGCAAACATGAGTGAAAGCGAACACTTCAAAACGACAAACTTCACACCAGATCACACACAACCAACCCCCATCATCATCATGGCAGACTGGTGAAGGTGATAAAAATAAAAGGTGTCGGGAAGTCAGAGTGCAATGTTTTACAGAAACAAACACACACAGAAAGGAAGGTAGAAAGACATATTTTAACAGTCCCTCACAGTTCATGATTATCACACACTGACAGTTCGTACATGTTCATAACACACACATGCACATCAGTGTGAAGTATGACGCGTCATCAGGAGAAACGCTGGAGACAAACACTAAGATGAGATTCAGATTTTTTTAAATTAAAAATAAACTACGCATCATTTTGCGCACAATAACAGTCTCTGTGGACCTCCTTTGTGCTCCCGCGCTCATCACCAGGACGTTTTGATGGCGAAACATCACAG
>CAESWR010002566.1:112143-125031 GCA_903171835.1 Mullus surmuletus | reverse complement strand
TACAAACAGAATTTCATCAGACTTCAACAAAATCCCCACCGTGAACTTTGTATTACAATGATCAAGGATTGCAGCCCAAAAACAATGCACTCTTGACTATTTGTGATGAATTTACCTGATAGCATCATTTGATCATTAGCTAGAGGGCTGAATAAATACCATCTGACAATGCCATATTGTGGTAACTATTCAAACTCTGAATTAAGTACCAAAAAGCTAACCTCTCTCTTCCTGGTCCTTGAAGTGCCACCAGTATCCTTTTGATGGGTGATAGCGACAGTATGACATAGCTTCATCGAATGCTGACTGGATTCCATGGACTGCAGAGAGCTAAAAGATACATTTGTGTGATTCACAGACACTCATCTACATACTGTATATTTACAAAAAAAATCATTTCACAATATCTACTCCAGGGGTTGTATGAAGATACAAAACTATAAACTCACCGCTCTGGAGCTGATTACTGTTCCGAGGTCTGGGGCTTGATACACCACTCCAATAATTATGTAGTAGTCAGCAAGAGGAATAACTATGAGGGGGAAACATACAACAAATCAAGATTGAGTGTTTATTTTACAGGGACATAGAGTTCACACTGTCATATGCAACACTGCCCACCTTGTGTCGGCGACTGTCTCTGCTGTTTCCGGATTATATAAAGAATGGGCTCTTGTGCATGAAGAAGAATGTATTCAACTCCGACCATCTGACTGAAAACAGGACAGAAGGCTATGGACAGCTGCATAAAGTGTAGATGTTTCTGCCTGAGTATATTTGTTGCTTAGGTTTATCAGTTTTTCTTGCAGATAGCTCTTATAGCAAATCCACACCAGATCTCACAGTGTTTGATTTGCAGTACTTACTTCAGATGCTCTAGAGTCAGCCGCTGCATCTTCACTACCTCATTGTTGCAGGTGCGGTCATAAAAGGGGTTGCTTCTCTCAGAGAAATAGTCAAGCACATTGCCAGGGTTCAGAATGGGCACCCAGCCGCTGTCCACCCACGATATCCCCAGCAAGTTGTCTGCAAGTAACATGAGACGGAGACATATTTCACTGAAACAACCAACCAAAACACTTCACCAACAATTTTATGCTCCTATTTTAGATCACACTTTACTTATACTGATCATGAGCAAGTATCCATATCTTACTCAAATACTATATTTGGTGCCGTGATGCTTCATGTAGAGTAGTGCAGTAGCGTTACATATCACAGGAAGTAGAGCAAATATTCTGTCAATAGAGTTAATTTCCTTCATTGTTCTCCGTTTGGCATCAGCAGCTTTGTGATCGGGTTGCATCAATACAACAATATTCGTATATTCGTATATGTGCCATCGAACCATAAAGCTCAGTTTCTTTGAAGTTTTCAAATAATTCCCGCCTGCGATGATCTTAAGTCTGACAGGAGCCATTCAAATACCGATCAAAACCAATGAGTTGATAACAAATGCTAATGCTAGTTAGCATGCAGCGCGACGACGAGCCGTAGAGCGACGTTTGTCTTCACAATAACTGTATCTAAACCTTCTGAAAGAAACATCGATGTATTACTCTAAACCTCCGCGAAAACCACTGACATACTCAGTAATTACGATAAAGATTCTGCTACCTCGAAAGTCCACCGACGCCATGGTGTAAACAAAGTGTCTCACAAAGATGACGTCACACTCGTCACGGGCCGGTGTTGTGCCGAAAAGAGACTGCTTGCCAAAAATCGACTGCCGTCGTCGTGAACGCGCATAAGCGCTCATGTGCGCATGCGCACATTAGCTCGCCAGAAGTCACAGATGTGAGCGTCTGCAGTGGACTGAGATGATGTTTTAGATATTTTAGAACGTCACTTTGAGTCAATAATTAGGAGATTATTATTTTTATTGTCGTCTGTCGAGGTTGATGAAGCGTCTATGTTCTGACCTCCTCAGATATAGGCTGTTTTCTTGTGTTAAATACAATTATTAAATAAAATTATTATTATATACATATATATATATAAATAAAGAGAGAGAGAGATATGTAAAATCGACTGCCATATACATGTATACATATATACACATATATTTATATATATATGTACATATATATATTTATTATATATACATGTGTGTGTGTGTGTGTAGGCTTATATATTTACCTTTTGCATGAATTATAATTACTTTTTTATGCGATGTGATTAGAATGTAAAACCTAAAACGCTTGACTATTGATATGATTTATTCAAACAATACATTTAAACATCACTGACTCGTATCAACAACATAAGCAGCGGCAACAACCACAACAAAAACAATAGTCTCCTAACTGTTGAATCAAAGTGACGTTTTAAAATATCTAAAACATCACCTCAGTCCACTGCAGACGTTCACATCTATGACTTCTGGCGAGCTAATGCGCGCATGCGCACATGAGCGCTTATGCGCGTTCACGACGACGGCAGTCGATTTTCGGCACAACACCGGACGTAGTCTGATGACGTAAAATAATTAGCTGCCGTAAACAGCATGAAATCGCACCTAAAACTCCCACATCCAATTAAAAGTTAAACTTTATTTATGTATTGTATTCCAGATGCACTTTTTATAAAATCTCTGTTATTGAGGTAAAACAACAATGCAGGGTCATTTGTCTTTGAACATGTCTGCATAGTTTATAATATTAGGCTTAGTTATTTTATGGTTAATAGGCTATATTTTTACTGTTTAAATTCATCACACACGTGCCAGCTTATATATTAAAAGACAGGAATTAAATTCCTGTGCAACTGATTCTTGTGTTGAACTGTGTGAGGGACACTGTATTCTGGGGGGGAAAACCCATCCGGATTTCATGATCCATTAATTGAAGGGAACGTGACATTAGAAATAAACAAATAGATTACAAAAAAAACTTTATGTAACCAGTCACATTTAATAGATTCCATGGCCTTTATTTCTGGTCAGCAGCAACATTTGCTCGGGAGAGCTGGAATTCCAGAGACACACCCAGACAGCTGAGACGTCTCTCTCTCTCTGTGTGTGTAAGTGTGTGGGAATGTGCGTGCGTGTGTGTGTGTGTGTGTGACCGGACAGATGGATTGCACGATGGTGATTAAACACATGCTGATCAGACAACAGTCTAAAAAGGAGATTCTCTTGCATCGGAGCCAGAAAGACGACTTCATTCACCATCACCTGGCTTCCAGCACACACACACACACACACCATCACACCCCCGCACACACACGGATGACATCATAGCCCGTCATTAGGGACCGCTGGCTGTCATGTCCACGGTGGCTGCGCAGAAAGCGAGCAGTCGGGAGGAGAGAAGCAGCCTGGACTGATGCTGCATTCCTGCGATTTCACATCTGGGCGGATGTTAAAGGGGGGATAATCCGCTGCCATCAAGTGTTTTCTTCTTAAAACGTTAGTTTCAGGAGCATTCTCGACCGAAAGTCAATAAATTAGGGATTTTTTTTGTTTTGGGGCGAAACAGCTGATGACCATCTCATCCTTTGATGAAACATCACCGCGGTTATCAACGCTGACACTCGTTGCGCGTAATTGTTAATTAAAGTACCTCCAGATGCACCGATAACTCAATCAAAGCCCCCCCCCGCCGGAGGACCCCCGTGGGACCATCGCTTCTCCATTTATCCACCAATCGGCTCGTCGGACGAGAACAACACGAGTGGAGACGCGCCGCTCGGAGCGCTGCGCAGAGGGAAGCGCGTATCTGCGACACTGACGCGCAGGCGGAGGCGCAGCCGCGGCCGACGGACGGGATGCAGTGAAGGCGCCGCGATCTCCCCCGATTACTATTATTATCATTATTATTATATAGTATTATGTCGAAGATGAACGTGATCCAGGCGGCGGACGGAGGCAGAGGCGGCGGCGGGGACGGAGGAGGAGGAGGAGGAGGAGGAGGAGGAGGGTCCCCGCGGCACCAGCAGTGCGCGCAGCCTCCCGGCGGCGGCGGCCGGAGCAGGGATGCCCGATACCAGCAGCAGCTCCAGCAGCAGCAGCAGCAGCGGCTCCACGGCAGCTCCATGCTCAAGCAGCCGTCGCACAACGAGCCCGCCGACGTGGTGAGGCGGGCGCTGGACTTCAAGAGCCAGGGCACCCAGTGCTACAAGGATAAGAAGTACCGGGAGGCGATCGGCAAGTACCACCGCGCTCTGCTGGAGATCAAGGGGCTGTGCAGGGTGCTGGGGGACCCGGACGCCGGCTCCAAGCCCCCGTCCCCGCTGCTGCCCACCATCACCAAGTCCAGCACGCTGACGGACGAGCAGAAGGGAGCGATGGAGAACGCGGAGCTGGAGTGTTACAACAGCTTGGCAGGTGAGCGACGTCCATCTCACACTCTCGTTGCACTTGTGTGTTGTGTTTCCAGACGAGACAGAATCTGGGAATACACCAGAGCTCATGAATGATTCATAACGGGGTATGAGTCATTCTCAGGCTCACCCCACTGCTTACCTCACTTTCTTTTGGCGTCTATCCCCTCTTAACCGATATATGCAGGATAAATACCATGTTGTTTGAATATCTGAGTGTTTTATTGATGGTTATTTGGTGTCTGGCGGGGTTTCTGCAGCCGAGCATCACTGCAGCTCACCTCGTTTTACCTCTCTTGCTCCCCCACAGCCTGCCTCTTGCAGATGGAGCTGGTGAACTACGAGCGGGTGAAGGAGTACTGCCTCAAAGTGCTGCACAAAGAGGGGAAGAACTTCAAAGCCCTGTACCGGTCCGGCGTGGCCTACTACCACCTAGGAGACTTCCAGAAGGCCCTGTTCTACCTGAAGGAGTCGCACAAACAGGAGCCGTCAGGTCAGACTCGGTCACGTCTCTGTTAACGGGCCTCTAAAGGCCCGTTTATGGAAATGTCGAGTGTCTCGTGCGAACATTTACGCCAATGACAACTATTAACATGCACCTTATTGCTGAGGAACCGTCTCATATCTGTGTAGGTGTGGTGTTAAAAAACAGGCAAAGGACTAGAGACAAAAAGCAAGACCAGTGCAAAAATGTACGACAGCAGAGGTGCAAAGCGAGCTGGAGCCCTTTCACACATTTTGACTCGTCAAAGCAGGTGGAATTAACAACATTAAGGACGGTTGCTTTCCATTTTACGTAAGCATGAGTGTGCTTATGTAAGACGGTGTGTGTTCACCCACCGGCGGCGGAGACCAAAGAATGGGTTTTTATCGTCCACATCTGTGCTTTTCTTGTTTTGACAAGTCCAAAAGGGGGCTATTCAGGTGTTGTGGCTAACCGTGACAGCAGCAACACACCCTGACTCTCAGGCCAGCCCGTGTTTCTCCCACCAAACCAGGGAATCAGGGCCAGAAGAACCTCTAAACATGAAGATTGACGGCTGATTTTGAAAATGATGTTGGTCTGATGAGGCAGAAATTGACACTTTTACTTTGACAGTCAAATTTCCTGAACGTAGGAAGAGTTACCTTCTGTCTGAGGCTCAAAATAAGGAGCTCACATAGGAGTTTGTGGCTGGTTCATGATTCCCTGACATTCACAGGTTCATCTGGCTAAAACATAAGAAGATGGTATTACAATAGTTTGAATATTAGCCCCGAATATCAAATAAATTGATATTTCATAGACGTATATTAATATGGATTCAGAATTAAAGCTCGTCATTAAATGTAAATATTAGTATCTGCAGTTTTTGTTCATATATATTTGCACAATTAAAGAAAGCAGTGTCTATTCCACACAAAACACTGTAGAATCCCCCTGTTTGACACTTTCCACTGTCACATGTCCAAGCGTGTCAGGTTTTAGCGAAAGATTTACACTCATATTGATGCGCCTTTTCCTGTCGGAGCGGGAAATAAAATAAATCAGCCTTTTCCTGTCTTTGTTTTGCAGACACCAATGTCATCCGCTACATCCAGCTGACAGAGATGAAGATTCGCCGGAATGCCCAAAGGGAAAAGAAAGAGGCGACATAAGCACTGGCTGTCTGATGCCGCTGCCCCCCCCTCCTCCGTCTGCCCCTACACACACACATCGTGAAAATTTACGCCCCCAACTGTGTGCCAGCCAGACCTCACACACACACACACACACACACACACACGCCATGAGTCAGAGGTCTCGGTGTGAATCGTTGTTCGTTTGCTTTTTGCCTCGCGCAGCATCCGGTTGCCAGTTACGTGATTGAACTTTACCACTGTGTGCTTGAAGCGGTTTTTTTTTTTTTCTTTCCCTCTTTTTAAAAAGGAAAAAAAAACCGGTTGTACCGAGTTTCGCCTAAAAAAACCCAAAACAAACTAGTATAGATCCATCTCGAGTTATGATTTTAAGCATTTCAAACTGATGCACTGCCAGTCCAAACATTGCACATACAGGCCGGCACTTGTGACGAACAACACGAGCAACACGGTCCTGAGAGGGAATACAGCGAGTCTGCAAAGCAAGTGTAACTGTAAATTAGCACCTGCCCTCGCACAAGATGTCTTTTGAATGGCACGGAGTAAATGAGTAACAACCACCTACACTTAGGAACCCATATTTTACAAAAGATCAAGACTTCTTCTTCTTCTTTTTTTTTTTTTTTTTATACTTGCAGTTAACTGAACTAAAAGGTGCTCTGGGTAACTTTTTTAAAACCTCTATGCGTGCGGCAGGACTAATTCCAGTATGAATTTTAAGAGACATATCACAAAATGTAAATAGCTTTCTTTATAGAAATCACACAAAAAAAATTATATCGTGGAGAGGCCAGCTATTTATGTGTGTTTATTAATGCCAAAACGAAACACTTCATTCTCAGTGTATCAAGAAATACTGTGTGTAAAAGTTTACTGTAAAGGTATGCGTGTAATAAATGTGTCTGTTGGTTGGATTTTACTTTCTCGTCGCTGTGCCACGGCAAGTGGACGTGCTTTCTTTCGGATTGACCGTTTCCCGACTCGTGTTCCCTGTGAGGCGCTGATGGAGAAATGCAGACGAAAGCACACGTGTAAATAAACAAGTCAACCAAGGCTGCTTCGAGGTAATTCTATAGCTTTTTCCCTTTGTGCCGGTTGCTATGGGGATGCACGGGCGTTAGCAACCGGGGTCGACGGGGGTTGAATCTGCAGAAATGATGCAAGTGGCGATGAGTGGAGGGATGCATCTCTGACATTGTTATGGTGAAGGTAGAAGTTGGCAGACAGGAAGCTGCAGCGGCTTTGCAGTGATTTCTACCTCGGTCTGTCAATTGAATAGTTACCATTAATGTGTAGCCATGTAAACACCATGTATATCCTTATTTTTGAACCACAAAACTGCTATTTTCTCAATAATAATGCAACATTTGACAGTCAGGAAGCCCAACTTTGGAGCTGCTGACAAATAATACACTCTTAGTCCAGCCCTGGTTGTGGCCTCCCTCATCGAGTGTCCTGGCAAACCTAGATTTAAAAAAACTATCGTGCCTCTAGCGCAAGCATATTTTTAACCTATTTTTACTGTTTCCAAGCTTCCCCTCTTTGAATTGGAAAAAAAAACTCCACCTATGATTCACTACAACAGCTGCATGCAAGATGTCCCTGACTTCCCTGAAGAGTCCATTTTTAGTGTTTGTGTGCCAGACGCTTCAATCTTTTCACATCACTCCTGATTTATCGCTGGATTAAATACTGTTTCCAAAATACTGTCTGTGAAAACTCTGCTCAAGCATCAAAAGGATGACAATGTTGAGTTATTATTGAACGGTGCCCGGTTTGCACTTCACAGCTTAACTCAAATCCCATCCTCCAAAATACCAATTACAATACACCTCTCCCTGACGATGTGAGGATTTATTCCGGCGCTGATAGATGTGCTTAAGCTGCAGCCCTTCCACTCAAGTAACCGCACACCTACAAAAGCAACACGGACCTGCTTGGTTTGTTTACTATGATTTTACTCAAATCAGTGTGTTCCAGTGCAAATACAAGTCGGGTCGGTCACCAACAGTGCCGTCTCCAACCTGACACTTCAGCAACAGTACGAGCTTATTCGTGGTAACATCTCACACAGGCGGCGGCGGCGGCGGCGGCGTGTCGGCCACACCCTCAGTTAGCACCCTTGAGTTGGAGTTCCGTGTTTGTACATTGAGCATGGTTACATTTTCGCACAGTCCTCGGGACAGGAAGCATTCACATTTGCATGTACATCAGACTACATCACACTTAGAAGCGAGATCAGACCTCAGCGGGTGCAGTGCTGCGGGCGGAGAGGCCACTTGACATTTGGAAATTATCCGAGAGGAGCCGGAAACAGGAACAGGGTCTGAAAATGATTCAGTTTTGATTTTTTACTTCTTGTCTTGCTAAATTGAGAGTTGATTTTCCATCTCAGATTTTTATGGTCGAATTATCATCATTCTGAACAGCACCGTTCAGCAGGTGGGGAAAAAATAAAAATAAAAATCCGACCCCAGGTTAATGGAGACGTGTGCAAAGGAAAGTGGAAACAAACCGAGTAAAATGATGAGAAAATGTTGATTTCAGGGCTGCAAGTAAGTCATTAATTATTCTCATGATGTCAATCTTGATTCTTGTATTGATTCATTAACTGTCAAATCAGTCATCGCCTTCCCTGTAGCAACTTCCAAAAACAATTTGTGTTTGATGTTGCAGTTTAATTTTCGGTCGGTCGACTGATCGACAAATAAGAAAACAGCTCTCGCCTCGACTCAACACCTGGAAATGCTTTGAAAACAGAGAAACATGAAATCGAGACAGTTTTTGTGCAAACGAACATGGCAAACAACAAATCAATGTGCACACAGAAAAAGAAAATAAAGAAATGCATTCTGTTAGAATCCACATTCAAGTCTAAAAACATTCCTTGACCGCAGTGAAGTGATGCAAAAAGGCAAATGCAAGAGATTAAAAAAAAGACAACTGGAGAATGAAACAATAAATAAAAATCAATAAAAGACAAATAATCAGGAGTGAACTTGAACATGCCACCAGGGCCTGCTTCACACGTGTGCCATTCAAAACTCATGCACTTTACATTTAAACATACATCCCTCATTCTATTTTCATCAACACTTGGAGGCAGACAATTCACAGAGTCACAAATATATATATTTTTTTAAGAAATGTTCCTCAACTGCTGCTTTGGGATCCAAATGCGACCTCGCGACGCCATTTTGATCCCAAACCAGTGGGGTCGAGGAGGAGTGGCGTTCGCCTTTTGCAGTTCAGGGCGATGTCAGACAGTGTCGTGGGCTGCTAATGCAAAGAAGTGCTCATATTATATAACGGCGCCCCCTGCCCTCGGGAGGGAGCTGATGGAGTGATGACCACAGGTGCTCCGAAAGAAACGTGAACCAATCAGCCGTCAGCACGTAACAAATAACAAGTAACAATGCTTTACAAATTACAAATCATCAGAAAACAGCATGTAAAATCAGTTTTTTTTTGGACAATGGAAAAAACAAAACTTGCTTTACATTCATGATGCTTTCCAAAAGTACACTTCATTAAAATGCACAATCTTCAACTCAGGTTAGAAAATTAAGCATGTAAAGCTGTGATGTGGCTTCTCATTGTGACATTTCTGTTACCGCTACACGAAAGAATTTTTTCCATCTTAAACTGACGCTGTCGTTAAAATGAAACGACGTCTGGGTCAAATAATATTCTATATCAATTTCCATGGTTTTGTTTCATTCGCCAAACTGGAAGGATTTTTACCAAATGACAATGTAACAAAAGTCGGAAAGTATTCACAGTTGGACCTCCTGTGAGACAGGTGGCGCTGTTGTCGACGATGGGGGAGCAGAAAATCCTCCATCAGCACTCAATAAAGCTAGAAACTGATTCACAGGAGAATTTGAAAGTACTAGTTGACCCAGACCGCTAACGATCTAGAGGCGTTTAGCAGGGACGGCCCCCGGGTAAGCGTCGGGGGGCGGAGTCAGGACCAGAATCCCGCTCGGTAGCGGTACGGCGACTCTTTGGGAAAGCTAACCTCGGGTCTGCACAGTGGCACGGTTCCGTCCCGGCACTGGCCCTCGTCCAGCTGGTCCAGCAGGTTCTCGCTCTTGCGGGGGGAGTAAGGTGTCGGCGCCTCAATGGGGGTGGGCGGCACCGCCGGGTCCCTGCCGAATTCCACCGTGGGCGGAGTCTCTGTGCTGGAGGTATGAGCGGGCGAGTCGCCGTTGCCCAGGGCGTGGCCGTTCCCCCTGGGCCGCGGGTCGGGCCAGAACACCTCGCAACGAGCGCGGGGCGAGGGCCGAGGCCGCGCTACAAAGTCCAGGGTTTTGGGCCGCTCGGGGGCACAGCGACGGCGCGGCGTTGGGGGGAACACCAGGTTTGGATCGGGGAGGCGCGGCACATCAGAACTGTCGTCCTTTAAGCCTCTAAAGCACCCTGTGGCAGCAGCGAGAAAGAAGAACAATCAGAGAGAACGCGACAAATCAGTTTGTCGGGGAGAAAAGTGCCAGGCTGGTCAGTCGCCTCGGTAACAGTTGTTCTCTGTGCTGCCATCACAGAGAAGCCGTCCCAGCCTGAGGGCCAACACAGAGGGGATGAGGAGGAGCTTCTCCCCCCAGGCCGCCCACCTGCTTCACAAAGAAATGTGCCGAGCCTGAATCTGTCCACACTGGGCTGCACTGCATGGTTGGACATCCTTCACTTTTATCTATCAGATCTATTTGCAGTCTGTAACTGGGTTTGCCAACCTCCTTGAAAATAATAATGGACACCTTGTTGGCAGCGCCGGCCAATCCCATTGTCTTCACCTCTACCGGGATGGTGAATTTTTCTTTTGGCTTTTTTTCTGTGTGAAACTGCGACTTCATTCTTTCAACGTTAAACCGACGTCGCAGTGACGTCATTTCTTTGTCATTTTTGGACATCTAATTTCGGTCCACTTTTCTAACACCAGTTAATGTCTTTTTTTTTTTTTAAAACATACCATATCGGTGTGTGTATGCCTCTGCCATATCTGTGGACAACAAACCGGTCAACGGTTCCCTGGTTTTCTTGTCTCTCACATTATGTGTCCAACACTGGAAGCAGCTGTCTCACATCAAAACAGTCCACCAAGGGCTACAGAAAAAGGGTGCCGGCAGCCATTGCAGTGCTCTTTCCACTTTGTGGACATTATCGTGCACTTTTCATGACTCGGCTCTGTATTTTCGCAGCCATTTCGGTTATTTTCTGGGAGTAGTAGTCCGGTTACTACTACATGTGCTGTCAGCTCATTGGTCAGAGGGCGGGGAATAAATTTGCCGTAAAATTTGAAATAAAGTGCCCCATCATTCATCAATTCCATTGACATTTTACAGAATATTTTTATTCTCACAGTAATACGGGACAAAGTGCATCCCTTTCCAGCTAATGCGGGAGGCTTACTTTTGTTTCTAAATACGTGACGATTCTGGTTTTCAAGGGACGGCCTGGCAACCCATCTGTAACTCATTGTTTAGCCACAATACACGTTCTTTAGATACACTGACTGCATGTTTTATTACTAAGATTCCACTGCTACTGGAACACACAAACGCATTTAAAATGTTTCAGTCTTTCAATTTTTCATACGTTTAAGTTTATACGTTTGGTGTTCGGGGACGTTAAACTGTAGAGATTGTAGTGCGTCCGGATCATTTTAAAGATTATCGACCCAGTCTCAGAGGCAAGACGCACACCATTATCTTAAAAGCGTTACCTGGGTTCTCTAGTGGCGATCTTTCTGGCAGAGGTTCCAGATTGTTGGGCAGGCAGCTCTTCTTGATGGCGCCGTCCGATGGCGTTCGCCGCAGGCTGCGCGAGGAGCTCGGCGCCGAGGGGACGTGTGTGGGCGTGAGCGACTGGCGCGGGTTGCGCTTGAAGCTCTCCAGGTGAGTGTTGACGAGCGGGTTGATGGGGGCCTGCACGCGCGGCGGGGCCGGGTGGCACACCAGCAGCTCCTCGCTGTCGGAGCGCAGCAGCGAGCGGGTGGAGTTGCAGTCGGACACCGATGACAGGGACAGCAGCGTGTAGGAGGGCGGCACCCCCCGCTCCGGTAACGAGGGCGCCGGGGGTCTCAGCGGGCTTTCCCGTCTGAACAGTTTGCGAGTTTGTGGGCTGGTGCTCCTTCTTTGGCCCCCGGTTCGGTGGAAGAAGCTCTCCCAGCGCGGCTTGATGCTCTCCTCCGGCTGGGCCAGAGACAGCAGATTGCAGCCCAGTCCCACCGCCGCCAGCAGAGCCCCACAGCCCAGAAGGACCAGTTCAGAGCGACGGCCCCCTCCTGGGCTTTTCCTGCAGGGTGGGGTTCCCGGAACCTGGGCGCTGGGGCAGTACTCGTCCCCCGCCGACTCAGCAGCGGCAGCAGCTGCGTGGCCCTCCTTGTGGAAGGGGATGCAGAGGTAGGACTGACCAGGGGCTTCTGGATCAGCAGTGAAGCAGCTGTCTTCATTCTCTGGAAAAGCACATCTGTCTTGAGACATTTTCTTTCACTCTCCTGATATTTTTGAAAGAATATTTGCAGATTAAAAAGACAAAATGTTTGATCGTACTCAAGTGGTGGGACTTTGACCACATAAACACACACACACAAAAAAAAAATCAGGACGACTCTGTTATTACGTAGCGTTTGTACTATTTAAGGTCAAGATGAGCAAGACTGAATCAGCAACCTGCTAGAACTCAACTTAACTTGTCCTCCCTCCATCCAAACCCGCAGTGCTGAGTGTGCAGGATCCTTTTCCGGCAGCCGCCTGTTTATAGTCACATAAATGCAAACACGCTGGGAGTCTCCCAGGTCAGCCACTAAGAGCCATGTGCGCTGCTCGCTTTCCTCTTTCATCTCTTCCCAGAACGTCGAACCTTTATCTCGCAGCTGCTTCGTCATCAGGCAGTTACGTTACGACCCAAGAAATAAAAAATAAAAAAGCTCACCCATCTCCACCA
>CAESWR010002566.1:70119-88631 GCA_903171835.1 Mullus surmuletus | reverse complement strand
GAACATGCAGAAAAATCTTTACTCTGGCTCCCAATGGCAAGTAAGTTGAGTTTAGTTTATTTGTCGCACTCCTCTTTAGTAAGTTTTGTTGCATGCGAGTCATCAAAGAAGTTTGACTAATGTTTCTGTGTTTTATTTTCTAGGCAGAGGGAGATCATGCAGGGCTGCTGGACAATGTTTCTTTTGGCCAAAGGTAGGTTAAGTGTCTAAACGTGTTAACAAACACAAAGTGCCCTCAGTTTTAGATGACATAGTTTCCGTGTTTTCCCATCTTCTTCTTTCCGACTTCCTTCCTTTTATGTTCTCAGCTGCAGATCAGAAATTGATTTAGAGTTAAAGCACTGTTGTTTTCTCGTCGTCATCGGTGGAGATGTGAGGTTGCGTCTCATATGCTGTGTCTCTACTTTGTGCAGGAAGGGCCTTGCAGATGGACGATGACCTGGTCATATCGTTCCAGTTGTTGCTCTGTACGCTGGAGTTATTCATCAAGCGCTGCCCTCCAGACCTTCTGCAGCCTCTTTACCGTAAGACACTGACGCGCCATCTGTGCATGTATCTAATACAACGTGTGCATTTGTACTGAACGTCATGTCTTATACAGTGTATCTAACTTTTAAGACTGCTTTTTTCCATCAGGATACATGAGTACACACTTCATATCATTGTAGAAAAATATGCATTATAAAGTTATATATCTGTGTCAGTTGCCTTTATCTGGAAAAGTGTCAGATAATCAGCACTTAATATTGGAATAAGTATTAAGTCTTCATAACCTTAAATGTCTTTTTTGTTTTGTTTTGCAGAATCAGCCATCAGCAAAGTCCAGAGCCCCCCAACCCGAACATCTAATCGCAACCAGAACAAAGCCAAGCCCCGCCCTCCTGAGCCAGAGTTGATGGACGTGCAGCTTCTGGAGATGTTGTGCAAAGAGAACGAATGCAGCACAGACGAGGTCTTCACCTTCTCCAGTTGCTCTACACGTTGTATTCACACACATCTGTGCCCGTTTAGCCTCATTTGCCCTCATCACAATTTTGTATTTGCAGGTGAAAAATGTCTATCAGACCAGTTTCACAGCTCTCCTGGACTCACTGGAGCTTTCGAGATCACCACTTTTTCCTCAGGTGTGTGTGTGTGTGTGTGTTTGTGTGTGTGTGTATTGGGGGGGGGGCGGGGGGCTGTTTGCTTTAGTTATCTCTTGGTGCTTTCTGAGTATCTGACAGATGTCGTTTGTTCCCATCCTGCTCGTGTTTGCCTTCACATACTCAGCGTTAGGAAAGTGTGCGATCAGACACGAGAGCCTTTGTTGCGTGTGAAGGTGGTATATTACAGAGGCAGAAGGAAAAACAACCGAGGTGCGACAAGCAATCCTCTTTTTACCGGGCGTTACCTAGGTCTTGTGTAAATAATCTGTACGCATCAACAAATTGGTCGTATAAAGAGATGAGGTAAACTGGATACGAGTGGTACGGTGACATGTGCCCGTAAAAAGTAAATGATTTGCAGTTAAAATTCATTAGTTCAATCAATAGGTTCAATCATGCGAGCTGAGTTTGACACGGTTAAAATTGTACTATCCTCGGGCAATTTAGCATCTTGTAATACCAACTCATTGATGTTACTTATTTATTTAGTAAATTTGTAAATTATTTAATGTTGAGGTGAAGTTGTTCAAGTTTTCAGGCTCTTTAAATGAAAAAAAAATAGTGGTTGATATTTGATGGTGTTCAGATCAGGTTGTATGCTGTGATCACATCTCTCATCTTTAACCAATATGAGACAATAACTTAACACTGTTAAATTGATCGTTCGCTGCCTGCATTTTTCATTCCTTGAATTGAGTTGCACGAGTCAAATCACACATCACTTCCCAATGAGCAAATCACTTAAATTTCAACTCTTTAATTTTCCTTCCAGGTGAATGAACTCAACCAACAGTACGAGCAGCACTACCTCAAGAGCAAAGACATTGATGGGCGGCTCTTTTTTGATGGAGATGAGACCGTTCTGGCCCCTAAAGTTGAAGTGTGAGTTTTCTTCTCACTTTCACAGACATGTGCTGTTGTTTCATGTGTTGATAGAATGTAGACAAGCGTGTCTAATGATTTGTTCCTGTTTTCAGAGCTCAGGTGGAGCGAACACCAAAGAAGAACATGCAAGAGGAAGATGGTCCAATCATTCCTCCCCAGACTCCCATTCGGTGAGCTGCCCTTTGACGATTCTTGATTGTTTTGGTCAGTTAACCCAGAGGAAAGGCTTAAGAAAGGCTTTGTTGACTATTTCTAGTAGTTAACATCACATCTGCTTCATTTTGTATCCCATTATCACAAAATTGCAATGTTAAACTATGAAAATCAATGATTACAAAAAAATGAATAAAGGTGAGAAATAAAGTTGTTTAATTGAGCAGTGTTTTCTCCAATTATTTAAACAGGGAGTATTGTTTTTTTGCTTTGTTTTTTTTAACTTTGTCCACCCTAATATACTGTACGTTTCTGGGAAAATAGAAAATGATGACTCAATGTTAATAAATATTACCAAAAGAATAATTTTCTACGTGATACTGAGCGTGTCCATTCTTCTATCTTGTCTCCTCAGTGCTGCCATGACATCGATTCAGCAGTTGAGGGGGGATCTCACCTCCAGTGGGGACCATCCATCTACTAACTTGGCCACATATTTCAAAGTTTGTGCCTACAAAGTAGTCGACTACAATGTCCAAAGATGCTGCATTGTCCCTGCTTACCTTGTTTTTTTCTTTCCAATGAGCAGAACTGCACCGTGGATCCCACTCAGGAAGTTCTGAGGCGTTTGGAGACCCTTGGACAAGTGTTCAGCCAGCGGTACGGGAAGGCAGTCGGTCCGGACTGCGTCATGCTCGGCAAGCAGGTACGAACCAACAGCCACAAAGACGACTTAAGAATGGAAATGAATTTGCTGCTCAGCTCATTTTCAATATTGCTTTGCTCTTTTAGAGATTTACCCTTGGTGTCAAACTCTATTACAAAGTCATGGAGTCCATGCTCAAATCGGTAAGAAGTTAATTTACAAGTCTTTTAATTGTTTTTATCTTTATGTTGGAATAAGTTGATTTAGAATCAGTGATTCACAGATTTTCCCCACAAACGAGCTGTTTGGAAATTTGAAAGACAGATCTACTCCTCAGTTGATTGTGCCGCTTTCAACTACATACACTTGGTATTCATTAAGAACACGCCATGCTTGATATTCGGGCCGTCTTGCATTCCATTCATACTATATTTTGTATTTTGTAGGAGGAACAACGTCTCTCCGTGCAGAATTTCAGGTAACGATGTTTTGTTATATTTGTCTACTTATTCAAAAAGCTGCAAAGCATGAATCATAATGGCTGCCTTGTCTTTGATGGTGTTCATGGCTCAAATGTATGTTGTCTGTAATAATAAAGGGCAGTGCCGCTCATTATTTCATAGCTCGTTCTCATTCTCACCCCAAACAACCCTGATTGGTTGCAGTCTTTGCCTGCAGCTGCTTTTTACTTTTTTAAGGTTCCTTTTGCCTTCCCTTGTAGATGATATTTTTGAGCCATAAACGTATGAGATTAGGTAACAATCGTGATTCATGCGACAAATCGTGGACTCCAACTTTAACAAAGCAGCTCTGCGGTGTTTGCATTTTCCCTTCAGGTGAACCTGGAAGCCCGTGCGTGGCCCCTCTTGTTTCAGTATGTCATGAAGCGCGCTTTTTCATGTTCTGAGTCTTGTGATATCATTTTCAGTAAACTCCTCAATGACTCCACATTCCACTCATCACTTTTGGCCTGTGCATTGGAGGTTGTCATGGCAACATATGGAGGTGTNNNNACACTCACACACAGTCTTCTTCCAAATTCACAACAAAACCATTGTGTTTTGTTAGTTATTGGACAGCTTGCCTTAATCTTTTTGCTCCCACTGATCAGAGAGCAGTTTCAAGACCGGAGGCTACAACGAAGGAAGTGACGGCGAGCTGGCTGAAACGGACCTGCGTTTCCCCTGGATACTGGATGTTTTCAGCCTCACCGCCTTTGACTTCTACAAAGTCATTGAGAGTTTCATCAAGGCTGACCCCACACTGAGCAAAGATATCGTCAAGCACCTGGAGACCTGCGAGAACCTCATAATGGAGCAGATCGCGTGGAGGACGGTCAGTTTTCTTTCTTTATCATTGGACAAACGTTACGACATACAAAGTCGTCATTTCAGCCGACCAGAAGCAAGAGTCCTTTGTCTGCTACACATGGAAATATAACAGCGTTTGCATATTTTAGTAATATTCAAAATACATTTAATCGCAAAACAACTACCCCATCTGTTAGTGACCACCAACCTCAAGTAAAATGCAGATTGCACTTTTGGCACAGGGTACAGCTATTATTCTAAAGTTTTCTAACCAAGCATAAATCTTCCTCATCATTTATCGAGTAAATCAGGAGGCAAGAGAGGAGTGTGTCACCGGCTTCCACTGCCTCCCCTGCCAAGACGCCTCCTGTGCACAAGGTTACCGGAGAAGTAGGGAATTTAAGGGTTGAGGCAGCAGTTGGAGCTGGCCAGTGACCGAACCACTGAGTGCTGTACCATGGTCACCTTGGCCAGGCCACAACTGGGCAGAAGTCCCAGATTTGTGAGTGTGTATCCCAGCAAGTTGACATGATTAGGGCACGAAGCACAGCAGAAAGACGCCCAGCACCCAGTAAATGACGCTGAGTGTGTGCTGGCGGTTGCAGCACTGGCGGGGTCTCGGTTGGCGAAGCACTCTCATCACTTTGCAGTAACAAGAGAGAAGTAGCGCGATGGGAAGCAGGAAGGAGCCCAACACAAGTCCCAGGGATGACAGTATGATGGTGCAGTGCCGTCGGGAGGAAGGGTCCAGCAGACATGGCTGCTATTGGTGGGCAGCTGCAGAGTGCATCAGTGGCAGAGTCACGCTGAGCTCCAACACTACACGCAGATCCCCCCCACTGACCACCTAGGCAATATGCAGCCTGCGGTGGGATGATGCCAGCGGCTGCACAACAGCCAAGTACTGGTCCACAGCAATGCACACTAGGAAGAAGATTCCCCCGTACAGGCTGATGTATTTAAGGGTGAAGGGGACCTGGCAGTAGGCAGCTCCAGGAAACCGGGATAGTTCTCCGGTTTGGGCCTTTTGATGGTAATAGTAAACGCTCAGTGGGAGGGAGATCTCAAAACACACATCAGCTACTGACGGGCTAACCAGGTAGATGGCCGTGCTGCTCATGCTGCAGGGGGACAGACACAGTCTGCGCAGAGACAGGCTGTTGGTGACCACCCCCAAAAGGAAGATGACTGTGTAGGACACTTGATAGAAGGTGAAGCGATTGATTGTGTCAATAGTGCAGTTGGACAGTAGTGAGGAGGGTGTGACGCTCACTGTGGTTGTATTCCACAGCTCCATGTCCCTGAAGGCTTGCTACTGTCATGTAGAGGAAATTAGATAGGTTTAAATAAATGTACGGTGGAGGATCATGTTGACTATATTCTGCTGGGGTTGTTAAACTTCAGGTAAAAATGTAACACACACTTTTATGGAACATAGAGTTGCTCCGGTCACACAGAAACAGCTGTCTAAATGTTTGATTTGCAGGACATTTTTTTAACTTCCTGCTCATAAACCCCAGTGTCAAATCCAAAATGTACCACTGTTGCCCATCTGTAAATGCACATTTAATATTCACCACAGTGTTGACTCCGTATCTCAATTTGTTAAATGTAACTATTTTATGAAACTATACTGTCGTCTAAAACCATTCTTTAGAATTAAAAGATTTTTGAACTCCTAGTTATTTCAGTAGTGTATATAGGAGAATTTCTTAATATTTAATCAAATCTTATTCAATTGAATGAATTATCAGGTTTTAAAAGTATAGTATAGGATACATATAATATAGTGTTTTTTGTTTTCTTTTAGCTCCTGATTCTATCTGCTGCCAAATACCTGACACAAAATATTCTTTCTTTCAAAACTATAAGCTGCATTTCAATTTATACTGCATTGAAGTGCAGTATAAATTTCAAGCCCATAGTTTTTGTTTTAGAATATGATCTATGCAAATCAATGCACATATCAAATCAAAAATATTAAAACACAATTAGTTCTATGTGAAAGAATATTTCAACAGACAAATTATGTCACTCACCAGTAGCAGGATCTCATCAGTGTAGTAGTGACAGTAGTGTAGAAGTCCACTGACTGTTTGTCCACTTGGCTGGTGAGCAGCAGTAGCAGCAGGTTAGATTGTTCAGATGCTGTCGAGGAGCACCAGCTACTTACTGCAGCAGTCGGCACGCCTACACTTATGGGCACATCGACGTGTCTCGCTCCATCCGCCCTGGTTCCTGTGTTTTCTCACTCTCTCAAATGTACACATATTGCCTGATTTGTAGCACATAGCAGGAATTGAAATTACAGTTGACCTTAATTGAATCGATTGTTTGATTATGTTAGTGGGAGGCGTGGGCTGCTTGTGTGTGGCTGTTTGTTAAAGAGGCTAGGCAAGTTAATCATTAACATTTTTTAACCATTTGGAAAGAGTTCGAATATATTTCAGTCCAAACAATTAGTCCCTATGACAATTCAAATTATTCAAAGATCTATGATTGTCATACATTTTTTAGAATTAAAGAATTGGTATAACCGCAGAAATACAAATCTTAAGTAAATGTGCATCATTTTTCAAGACTCTTTACAGAAATTATTGACAATGTCAACCCAAAAGAGAACTTGCAATGTTAGTTCCAAAAAAAAAAGAAGAAAAAACTGATTCTCCCCTCCACCATCTCCTTCTTTTGTAAGAGGAAATCATATCTTAAATGTAATCTAAATTATGTATTTTTATGTTGAAATGCAATTTAATTTAATCATAGTCATTTTGTAATAATCTGAAGCAATGTGCTTGAAAGAGGTGCATTGACCAATCAATAAGGCTCATCCTTTCAAGACCATTCCAGTAAAAGTCCTTATGAGGACATGATGCAGAGGAATACAACAACAACTTGCGCATTTGAAAACCTTTATTTGTCACACGAATGGGTGTATTGTATTGTTTCAGCATTATTCACGAGATCAGTTTGAGGATTGCAGCGAGAACCAAAGCTCTGCTTTGTAGATATCCCTCTTTCTCAAGAGGCATGTTCTTGCTCGTACACTTGGATTTCACAATCCTCCCAACCATAACGGTTGTGGAAATGTGTCTACCCTTGTCAGTGCAGACCCTCAGGCAAAATCTCTCAGCAGGAATGTGGTAGCGCTTGGTCTTGCAGTGCTCAGATTTTATTTTGAAGTAGAAATAATTCACATGCATTCAAGTTACAGCATATCCCGTTAACACTGTTTCAAACTAACCATAACTTCTAAGGGATGTTTTTATGGTACTAGAGAGCAAGGTATTGAGATAACGATTGGCAGTTTTTGTGCGGTATTTGTTAGTTCCATGTGTCTGTTAATTATCTACCACACCTGTAACCTGCACCTGAAATCCTTTGAGTCATTTTACGTTTGTGGCTTTGTCCAGCAATACTACCTGCAGTCGTACTGTTAATACCACTATGACTAATCATTCTCGGTAAAAGGTTTGGGAGCACCCAAAATCTGTTCCATTATGAACGGCTAATATCCTGCCAAAGTAAAATATTATGCACACTGTACTCTTCCAAACAACTTTTTTTTTCAGAAAACAAACCAATTTAAGATAGCAACGCCTACATTTGCTCAGACAAGAATGTGTAGATCTGTTAAGGAGCGTACTCTTGTCTCAGCAGATAAAAACAAGCAGTAATAAAAACAAGCAGTAATACTGGTTCAGATTTTCTAAAGCAAATGAGAGAATCTGCTCAGGGAAATGAGACTGAAATGACATAATTGTGTTTTGTGCAAAAGCTGATCGATATTCACAGCATCATGCACATGACGATGGATTATACATTCATTCATGCCGTCATTCCCACTGACAAAAGAGTGTTTCGCTATGCTTTCTCTTCGACTGAGTCCACTCATTTGCTGACTAAATAAAGCCTAGTGTCTTTTGTCTCAGTCAAAAGTTTCCACGGTGTCCTTGGAAACTATTTTGTTTGTGTGTTATGATCTCGTCGGACATCCTTTTCCACGCAAATCTGCAGACTTGAATCCAACAAGCCAAACACAGTCATGTCCCACCGTCAAGGTGCCCTCAGATTGTGGACTCAGAGTCTAAGTGTGTTTGGAGAATGCTCAGCGCCAGATTCTTCGGTGTTGATCGTGGACTGCTCTGGCTGCTGTCTCCTTGTAATCTGTCAAAAAGCTTGGCCCCATTGTGCCACACTGTGGACTTCCGTTTGATGGAGCTCTGAATGGTCTCAGAAGTGAAGTAGTAAATGACGGGGTCAAAGCAGCAGTTGGTCACCGCGATGCACAGTGCGATCGGGTAAATAGTTCTAACCACTGTTTCTGCGTCACATCCCTTTAGAATGTTGGAGCGGACCAGAGAGTAGAAAATAAGATTAACATTGTAGGGAATAAAGCAGAAACAGAAAATTAGCAGATGGACGATGATCATCCTCAAGATTTTAGTCTTGTTGAGGTTCCCTCCACGACTGATAGTTTGGGGTCTCCTCAGTGTCCGCAGCACCATGATGGAGCAGAAGACGTTGACCATCAGCGGGATGAGGAAGCCCACAGTCGTAATGAGCGCCACCACCTTGGACAGCTCGGACTTCCACTGCTTTTTGGAGTAGTTTTCAAAGCAGTAATTTGAGGAGGCATTGACATTTTTGGGTGAAGTGGTGTCCAATAGGAACCCCGTGGGTATGCTTCCAGAAAGAACCATCACCCAAACCGTGCAGCAAGCCAGTTTGGCATTCCTCTTTGTACGAATCGTCTGGGACCGAAACGGGTATACGATGGCCAGGAAACGGTCAACGCTGATGCAGGTGAGGAAGAGGATGCTGCCGTACATGTTGGTGTAGAACAGGGCCACGGAGATCTTGCAGAGCACACTTCCAAATAGCCACTCCTGTTTAATGAAGTACACAATCCGAAAAGGCAAGCTGAGGACAAAGAGGGAGTCTGAAACGATGAGGTTTATCATGTATGTAGTAGTCTCGTTTCGCATCTTGAACGTACAACCAAAAATGTAGACAGCCACCATATTGAAGAGCAGACCCACTAGAAACACCAGGCTGAAGACGGTGCTGTAGAGGGGGTATTTGAAATCATCGCTCTTGTTGCAGTTCATGAAATTGTGAGTGGCACTCAGTGCAGTGAAGTTGTCAAACGGTACGCCGGCGTTATGCATCTTCAAAGTTTCAAACATTCATGGAGCAAAGACGTTTTCTTCATTCATGCGCTCCTGACAACGGTTTTCCTGACATCGTTTTTCCAACCATGTGTAGCACGAGGAACATTTATATTGTGGAGGAAAATGGCATCATGGTACTGCAGAAAGATCCTTTTGTGTTGCTCTCTGCTTTAAAACTGAAGAAAAATAAAAAGAGTAACTCCACAAAATACCTCTTTTTGTGTCCAAACTTGTTTCCCTTCTTTGACAGCTGTCCTTTTCGCTGTCCTTATTTCAAGGAAGCTTCCAGTCTGTTCACTTGTCCTCCAGGGTTTAAATATTTATTCCTTTTTAAGAGGAGAGTCCAGTGTCTCTCTTCAGTGTTGTGAACGGTTGAGCGATATGTTCCTTCTCCTGTTCTTGTTTTTGTGGCTGCAACGGGAGGGGGGGTGGGAGCATGGTGGTCTTTAGTCCCAACTGTGGAGCGTTCTCACTCTGCTCTGCCTGATGAGAAGGCTGACAGCTGGCTGCACGGCGCTCAGCACAAAGACCTTGCTGAAGCACAAAGGGAGGAGCCCAACTGGGTACAAAGTCCTCCCACTACTGATTTGTTTTGTTGTGTTTTTGTTACCTGGAATTTCAATAATTGCATTTCAAAATTTGAATAAGATCTGGTGACGTTGAGTCACATGGTGCAAACCTTTGACTTTCATACGGCACAGGGGCAAGTTTTTTCATTTGATCTGAAGTAGACTTTGATTTTTAGGATGCTGTGCACAGAGACCTACAATTAAACTCAGATAACAATGATCACCAGGATACCAAGAAATAATCCACCGTAATTTAGTCAGATGTTGCCACGATGGAGTCCATTGTACCTCACTCAATGCTGTTGAAACAACCACAGACCAGGTATACACTTTGGCTCTTGCGTCAGCAGGGTGTGGCCAGTATGACACAAAGAATGCATCAACAGCAAGTCTGAACCTGCACTCTGTAAAATGCTGCAGGGAACCACACCCAGTTCCTGCATGATCTCATATGGTATTTTCTTTTTCTTTTTTTTTCTTTTTTTTATGTTGTACACTCATTCAGAACGATAGGGCATCGTGTGACCATGTCATGTGTTAGTCTAAACATAAATGCTGTCTAAAAAGGGCCAAGATGCATAAATGTTTCCATGTCAAATAATGATTTGCTTGAGCAGATCTCAATGACTATTACTAACATTTGTAATATTTTGTGAGTGTTTTGGAGTTTTGGAGTTGCATATTGACGTTTGTTGGATAAATTGCAATCGTAATGTTTTTCTTATTATCCTCTATACCATTTTTATTTGTAGTTGACACAAAGCTGCTGCATCATGCTGTTATTCATATAAACAAACACACACGCACACAGCTCAATACAATGAAATTGAGGTCATTGAGGTCAATGTGAGTAGGATGTGTGTGTATATCTGCTTTTCTCAGGTGAAGGCAAAAATTAGCATAATCTCTTGACGAAAGTAGAAACACTTCACATTAGCTATCATGAGGCGTCCAACTTCTACCTTGTATAGATAGATAGATAGATCTAACAAGCAAACGGTACAATACAATAATGCAAAAAAGAGTTAGAAAAATATCGAAAAGTAGAAAGAATGAAATCTAAGCGATCAAAAATAGAAAGAAAATAAAGACAATGTAAGTGGTCAAACATTTAAATATTGTTGTTAATTGTTGTGCTGAGCTTCGAAACTTCCCAGTACACAATGATAGTTCTCTATCTCACTTGAACATGCTTTACTGAATGTCAGACTTCCTGTTTGTGTCTGCAGGACTCGCCGCTGTACGTGCTTTTGAGTAAGGAGCTCGAGGGTGGAGCAGCAGAACAGGCAGAGACCCCCGCAAGCTTCAGCCAACCACTACAGCACAACCACACCGCGGCAGACCTGTGAGTCCACCAGCCCTAGGAGGCGTTTTTTTCTCTTCCAACCCTGAGTAATGTTAGTGATTGTGAAAACACAGTGAATCATGGAGTTTGCCACTCGTGCATCACAGTGAAAGAAGATAAACGCAGTGAGGGTTATGTCAGAATTTGTATGTTGCAATGAGAATTCCATGAATCACACCTGCATACATTCTGTTATTTTTTCTCCTACATAATTGTGAAACATATTAGATATGTGTCAATGTCCATTCCACTCATCTACATTGAAGTCATATTGACTTCACTTCACAGGATAAAATGTCACTCTGAAATTTGATATATATTTTGTAGTTTTAATTAATACGACCTCTCTCCCTTTGTCTCAGTTATCTGTCCCCCGTGCGTCCGGGCCACCGTGTCTTGCCTCCCGATTCTCCGACCACGCCCAACTCTCAAGCCTCGGCCCAGGCTTCCACAGGCCCCGCCTCCCAGGCTGCTAACCAGCCGCCGCGACACCCCAAGTCCAACTCGCTCAGCCTCTTCTACAAGAAATGTAACGTGTCGTTCAGCCTTGAAACCATTGACTATGTTTACATGCAGTCAATATTTGGGTTAAGGTCCATATTCCTGTTCCTGAAACATTAGGGATAACCTGTTTACATGTGTGAAGAAACAGGGTTAGTCCTGTATACATGGTCATTGTAATCAGTTTGGATATCAAACCAGCGACACATGGAAAACGTCTCTTCTTTCATCACAGTTCTGAAGTGATTGGTTTCCTCGTCACTCCAAAAATGTGGCGTGGTGTTGTTCGTGCATTTGGCCATGATTACAAGTAGTTCCTGGACTCCAAAGACTAAGATTCCTTGCTGATTGAATATGCACAGAACATAAATTCATGTTCCTTCTGATGGGGAGATCCCGATCGGCGTATACATGATCAAATATTCAGTTTAGAAAAGGAGTAACCCAGGGGTGATATTTGGGTTTTTAAAAAGCAGAATATGGTCATATTCTGGTTATTCAAACAGGTTATTGGTATTTACAATCGGGAAAAGGCTCATTGACTGCATGTACAGGTAGCCACTGTCTTTTGGGATGAACTGAGATGTCCTTTGAAGTGATGTCTTCTCAGTGTCCACAGCATCCACACAAAAATCCACCCATACTTGTCTCCGACGGATTCTTACTGATCTGATTAATGGTCTTTGTGTATGTCCTCAGTGTACCGGTTGGCCTACATGAGGCTGAAGATGCTCTGCTCCTACCTGCTGTCCTCTCACCCCGAGCTGGAGCCCATCATATGGACCCTCTTCCAGCACACCCTGCAGCACGAGTACGAGCTGATGCGAGACCGCCACCTCGATCAGGTGAGCTCCTGAGGCGACAGTCCCTCAGCAGGCTTCTCTCCATCTTTCTCGTCTCTCTTCACCCAGTAGTTTTTCTCACATCTGATTCTTCCTGTGACTTTCAGTTGATGATGTCAGCCATGTATGCCATATGTAAAGTCAAGAGCGTCGATCTCCGCTTCAAGACCATCGTCACAGCATACAAGAACATGCCCAACACCAGGCAGGAGGTGATGCAAGCTTCGCAAGATACAACTGAATCATCAATCGGCGTGTTTTATCATGACTATGGTGAAATAACACGGAGACCTTCTTGTGTGTGTTGTAGACCTTCAAGCACGTGCTGATCACCGAGGGTCTCTACGACTCCATCATTGTCTTCTACAACCAGGTCTTCATGCAGAAGTTGAAAACCAACATTCTGCAGTACGCCTCCAACAGGGTGAGACATCTTTCCACCGAGAGGCGGCAGACGAGTGCTAAAGACAAACACTCTTCTAATGTTCTCATTGTGTTGTTGTTGCTGCAGCCACCCACCCTCTCCCCAATCCCACAAATCCCACGAAGCCCGTATAAATTTCCCAACTCTCCGCTCCGTGTGCCCGGAAGCAGCAATGTGTACATCTCTCCTCTGAAAAGCCCACGCATGTCACCGGGTATCATGACTCCTCGCTCAAGGTGAGTTCCTCTGATTTGTTCTCCTTCAATTGACTCTTGGGAGGGAAAACACCCAGGTTGTGAAATAACTGACGCCATCTTTGTCTTCTGTCTTCTAAGAATGCTGGTGTCCCTTGGGGAATCGCTCGGGGTTTGTGCCTTTTTGTTTATCCTTAAATGATCAGGATCAGACAGTAGCACAGACAGAGGTTTTTATTTCATTCTGACTCTTGGTCTTGCATCCGCAGTTGGCAAATCGATTCCAAAAGATCAACCAGATGGTCAACAGTGGCAGTCACTCCTTCAAGAGGACTCTGGACGTCGGCCCCACTCCAAAGCCTCTGAAGAGGTTACGATTCGACGTGGACGGGCAAGATGAAGCCGATGGCAGGTTGGTCAAAAATGCAGCTTCTGATTTGGAATGAAACCCTCCAAATCGCGTTTGCATCATCAGTGGCTTCAACCATTCAGAGTGCATTGTAGCAATCCACTTCAAAGATGTGCAACCCTATAGTGTTGCCATTTAAAGCAACAAAATGCAAGTGTTTTACCATAATAGTATACCAATGACTCAACTGTGAATATCACACACCACCAAATTAGCTTTAAAACAATAGTTACAACTTAAGTGTCCATAAAATCCAAATTTTGTTCAAATCACCTCCTACCATTCCTTGATATTTACCTTTTGTTTACCTTTATACAGCACTTCTCTCCCATTTGATTGTTGTCAGTTTTTCCTCTCAGATGTCAGCTGGGTTGCCATGCAGCAGCATCTTTCAATAGCCTTTGTTGGCAGCGGAGGCAAATTGCTCAGAAAGCTTGCATGGTGTTACTTTAAATCAGTGATTCCAAAATTCACAGGAACAGCAGAAATCTACGAAAGCTCTCTGATTGGTGGTCTGTTGAAAATTACTATTTGTTTATTATTATTATTAATTATTTGCTCTAATCATTATCCATTAGAGCTGATGGCATCTTAATCTACAGTTACATTTCAAAACCCATCAAAATAATGTATCACCAGAGAGAATAGCCATTTTGTTTAGCTCCCATCGCACTCAGCTGATCAAACTAAAATACCAGTTACTTCATGAAGTTTAATGAATTCATCTATGTCGGATCATTTCGACTGAGTTGAGGACAAGAACCCTCAGAAGGACAGGTTGTAGACACACAACTAACTATTCATATTTTGCAGCAAATCCAGTGGAGATTCGACACTGATACAGAAGCTTGCTGAGATGAGTAAGTGAAAGTCTCACGTTTCTCTTCGTTTTGTAATTTTTGCATTCAATCAAATGGCTTCTTGTGGCTGAATATTCCTCTAACACGCCGACCTTTTCTTTGTGTGAAGGCTCCACCCGAAGCCGCATGCAGGAGCAGAAGATGAAGGAGGATGCTGAATCGAGGAAGGAATGGCACTGAAGACCTGACCCGAGCCGGCCCGACCTGCACTGTTTGTCACAATGTGAACGCAACTTTTTGTTCACACCAAGCGAGGCACGAGTTTCTGTGTACATTTAGCAGATGATTTTAGTTTGTATTTAACTTTGTCTCTGAGGAGTAATATGTGAATATAGAGGCCTGTCTTCCATTCTCGATCCTGTAACCGAGGTTCGATTGGCTCTGAATTTCATTTGAAGTTGACTTGAAATTTGCTGATTCGACATCAATGTTTTTCACACTTTATAAATGTTCTCTGTTGCTAAAAGCAGCGTTGAGGAATATTACTGGATTTGTTGTTCCATAATTGAGTTTTACCACCATCAGGGACGTACGTGTACAGTATGTGTGAGACGTGTCAAATTTCTTGCATTCCAAATGTTTCAATCATGAAGCCACGACCAGGCGTTAAATCATGACTTCTCTGAGAAAACGTGGCAATGTTGGGGAAGTCGGTACATCTCTCTCTGCAGTTTGGTTGCATGTATGATGTTGTGTGCATAGTTTTATAGAAACTTTTATTTGGTTCCTTATTATGTGTTTGACCTTAAGGACCTTTTATGTTTAAGATAGTTTTGGTTCATTTTTAATTTCTTGGAAATGAAAACTGGAGTATTGAAGGGAAGGATAGTATTTACAGGGACAAATGCGCACGACGTTAAGAAGATTTATATGTGGGTGTCACTCCAGAAAAACGTCAAAATATTTCTAGAAATGCCAGAGTTTTTAAATTAAACTGTTTATATTGTACTTTATTGAAGTAGTTCCTTGAGACTCTAGTAAATATTCATTTGTAAAATACAACATTGTTCCTGGATCTTGTCTCTCACTTTGCACATGGGGTCCTCTGGAGTTTTTGTTTGCCTAAACCTCGTTTGACAATGGATACTTTTTTAGAATTATTAAAAGTAACTTCTTTTCGAGCTATTAACCATCAGTGTAAAGCTCTTTCTGACACCCTGCAGTGGAAAATCAACATATGATGTAGCCGTCATGTTGAGCCTCACAATGAAAATTTTCTTCAGCAATGCTATTATAACTGGCATGCTACTTCACCTTCGTGTGCAGGTTCCTAAAAGCATCAGCCTGGCTTCCTTTTCACTAAGAGTAACAAATGCACAAGTGTTTCTTTTTCAATTCTAGCCATTAAGTGTTAATCACTTGTCTCACTCTGGAATTTACTGAAAGATTGACTGAAAGAGATCAAAAGCTTTGCAGTGTACCAGCAAATGATACCAGTATCCATGTATAAATCCTGCAAATACTGATAAATCTTTAGGTAGATGTCCACCAGTCAGTCTTTGGCTACTGAAGTCTTTGGATTTTTAGTTGAATCCAGCTTTTGCTTGCTGTCTTTTTGAAATTGTTTTCACTGCTTTCATAAGAACCATGTGCCTGGAATAAAACCACGCAGATCATGTTGGACGATCAAAAAAAAACATTAAATTTTTTATTTCAGAGAAGCCTAAATCTCTGTTAGCCCTTGTGATGTCATACACTTAAAGTGTGTCAGGATCTAAAAGGGACGTTGATTCCAAAGGTTTTGCAGTGAGTAAAAGTGTGATTCTTGTCCTCCCTCTGCTGGTCAAAGTTGTCCTCACACAGTTGGGCTTCAGAAGGAATGACTGACTGACTGACTGGTCTGTACTGGTAGTGACGTTTATTCTCTTGCACCATGATTGTCTTACATTGTGGTTGTGTCGCGAGACTCATCGGGAAGCCTTTGATTTAGCATTTTTCCTCCGATGAGTCTTTGGTAACCTTTGAATTTTTCCTGAACTTGCAAAACTGCTGCAGTCATAGTTCCTATGGTCAAGCACTGTGTGACACGGATAAGAATGTGGACCGAACTCTCCATGCACATAATGATTAGACATAATCCTACACAGTGAATGTGTCAAGAAATCCTAAAAAACAAAGAAGATCTAAAATCAGATAAGTCCAAAGAAAGAGTCAGTTTAATTTACTGCCTTTGGCTTCACCAACTGGACACAATTTGACGCCTGTGAAGACGCCCTCATGAAAAGAGAATTGTGCGAGTTAACAGACCATCTTTCACTTGGAGTACCTTGTTTGTGTGCTGCTCTGAACTCCTTCCAGCTCCTCTGGGGGAAATGGTCCTGCTCGGCAACATCCACCTTAATTGTGCGACGACACTGTTTCCAAAGGAGAGACCACAGTTCATTCCTGTTTGACTGCAGAAAGAGTCTGGTTTGGGTGCAGCCAAGCGTGAAACACTTTGAACCGGTTACATTTTAATTGGCCTTGCCCCATGGGGGACTGGAGTGTGTAATTGAGTGCAGATTCAATCCAGTCAGCCGGTTTCACATGATCACAGGACACCAAAATGCTCAGTTCTCTGCTTTTTGGTACTGCTCGCACAGTCAACTGATATCACTCGTCGTTGTCCAGTCTTAAAATAGCAGGAAAAAAATACATCTCATGTCTCCGGAGATTCTTATTGGATTTTAATTGATGTATTGTCACTGAGCAATTGTGCTGCTTTTTGATTAGGGATGGAACACCTCACGGTAAGCATTTTAATAATTATACATAATTTGTAAATGTCATTGAATAGATGAGAATCTTGTTTGCAGGGAGTTTAAATCTAAATTATCAATGCTTCAAAATCATTTCAATTACTCTGTTTTAATTAAGTAATTTTAGTTTTTGTGTCCATCTTTAAAAAATTCTTGAGAAATGTTTTGCTGAAGCTTTCTGAGGTTTTTTTTAAATCAAATCAGACGTTCCCATTGTTCACCTGGTAGCAGTGTTACGTCTGCATTATTTGAGCTAAAAGTTCTTTCCCACCCATCAGCCTGAACAATGGCGGGAGATCATGAACAAGAAGATGCAGTTCCCTCCGGAGCTGATCAGTGCCATTCAGGAAGGAAAAACAGAAGTGGTGTGTGCGTTGCTGAAAACTGGTGACGGCATCATCCGCCAACTGGATGAGTCTGAAGACCGTCTCTGGAGGGAGGCCCTCAACCTGTCCATCCGACTGGGCAATGAGAACACCATGGAAGCCCTCCTGCAGGGGGTCAAGTTTGACTTCCGGCAGATTCACGAGGCCCTGCTGGTCGCTGTGGACACCAACCAGCCTAGGATTGTGCAGCACCTGCTGGACCGCTTGGACCAGGAGAAAGGCAACAAGATGGACGTGCGCTCCTTCTCCCAGGCCATCTTTGACCACTCCATTGACAACTCCCAGTTTGCCCCCGGTGTGACCCCTCTGACCTTGGCCTGCCAGAAAGATCTGTACGAAATCGTCACCATGCTCACTCTCAAAGGTCACGTGATTGCTTGGCCCCATAAGATTTCCTGCGCCTGCCTGGAGTGTCGCAATGGCCGCCAGTACGACCTCCTGAAGTTCTCCTTGTCTCGCATCAACACCTACCGTGGTATCGCCAGCCGCGCCTTCCTGTCCATCACCTCTGAAGACGCCATGCTCCGCGCGTTCACCCTCAGCAGGGAGCTCCGGCAGCTCTCGCAGAAAGAGCCAGAGTTCAAGGTTTGGGGACGTTCTTAGGTATCTTCACTGTCCATGCCTCGTGTCCATGCCCAGTGGTGATGTCTGATTTATTCTAGTGGGAATAGTCTGATTGGACAGGCAAGAAAACACGATAGGTTTCAGATGAGAAAATAAAGGAATGGATAAATAATATGTATATGTATATATATACATATATATATATACATACATATATATAAAATAAATATAAGAAAAGAAATAACAATATACACATTTCCAGCAAGTTCCAGCAATCAAGTGCAAAAAAAGAAGAAAGAAGGAAGAGAGGGAGGGAGGAAGGAAGGAAGGAGGAAGAAAGGAAAGAAAGACGGGAGGGAGGTAGGGA
>CAESWR010002566.1:35421-64895 GCA_903171835.1 Mullus surmuletus | reverse complement strand
ATCTCAAACCTCACACATTCCCTGTTTCCTCTGATTAATAACATTCTCGATTAGTAATTTAGTCAACAATTTGAATAATTGGCGTCACTGGTTATAAAAGACATCGCCCACCCTCTCGGAGATCACTGCTCTATTGGAGACCATTGCCGTGTACTGAGTGGGTCTTTTACTCCCAGACCACTTTTTGGCTCCAGTCCCCCCCGGCCATGATTTCGGAGAGGGAAAAGTCCATTCACGCATTCTTAAAGGGATTGCTGCTACCATATATGGTCAATTGTAGGCTGTTACTGTTTTTTTTCTTCTACTTATGCACATTCTGAGTTTCAGTCCTACGAAAAAATTTGGAACCTTTTCCACACACAGGTTGATAAATGAGGCCCGTGGTCGGTTCATCCAAAGATGCGTTTCGCCAGCCAGAGCTCCATTAAATCTGAAAAATCCTCCCTCCTCTTTGCAATTTCACAGCGCTCAAATGTCATACAAATGGTTTCAACTTTCTGTTCCTTCTCACCACGAGTGTGTGATCATGAACAGCTCTCAAGTTTCTGGGACGTTCCTGTGTTGAAGAAAAAGCACTTTTTTCACAGTTTGCCCAGTTGGGTTTGTTTATTATACTACATTATTCAAACAACACTTCACACCCGCATTATCCAGTGGTTTCCCATGGCGACAAGCTTTATCTTTGTGACTTAAATTCAGTTAATCGGTGCTTCTGCCGCCAAGTTGACGTAGACGCGCTGGGGAGGTCACCACTCGGGGGGCCCATTGGACCACAGATGACATCGTGACTGAGGACACAGCTGTTCAGTGCGATGTTGGATAACACCAATTGTCACTTCTTCTATTACAATCAAATAGTAAATCAGGTTTTTGTACATCATGTCCATCATCCACCAGCGTGTCATCACCATGACGTCACAACTAAGTATGGCCTTTATTGTTATTTCCATTGAGGCAGAAATTCAAACATGTGCAAATGCTGAATTATCTACCTAGTCCTCTAAAAAAGGAAACCACAGGCAGCCTCTTATCACAAGTTTAAAAAAGAAGAATTACCAGTATATTTGCATTTGTCATGTCCTGGGGAAAATGATCTCACTATAATAAAAAATAATTTACCTCATTCACTTGCATGAAATATTTAGATTGATTCACTTTATTCTAAAGTCTTTAGTTCACAGTGCTCATATACCACAGCAAACAATCAATACTCCTGCATCGTCGTTAGTGTCAGTGGCAAAACAAATGTATTTTTTTTCCAGATGCCATTTTACAAGGTGTACTGTCCTGTTGAGTAGCTTGTGCTGGTTTCTCTGTGTATTCTATTCAAATATCACAAGATAAGCCTGTTTTTGATTAAGGTTTTCTACGTTACCTTGTAAAACAATTAAAACACTTACAAACAAGAGATGGATTTCTGTCTTTTCGCTTCATCGCCATGGAAACAACTGGGGGCCTGAATTTGTGCTGCTTATAGAGCTTGTTTTCACCTGGTGCACAAACACACACACACACACACACCTGATGCCACAGTGTGACAGTGCAGGCCTCAGCTTGCTTTATAAACCGCGCTCCCATAAGGCCCGTTTACGTGAACACGATGCTTCATTAATTCCTCACCTGCAGCGTTTATCGCTCCCACGACACACGGCAACCAGCTGCAAACATAGCTGGTGTGGAGCCTTTTTGTTGCTGTTGTTTCAGTGATACTGTCTCCTGGCTAATAACCGGGAAATAAACAGGAAATCTTTGATTCTATTTGTAATGAATCTGAGTATTGTATCTCAGGCAGTTCTGATTTTTTTAAGCAACAAATGAGAATTGTTAATTTCCTGTCATAGTTTCTGATTTTGTGCAAAATATTAAATAGATGGCAATGTCTGTATTTCATCTGGATATAAGACCCTACAAAACAAGTGACCACCAGATTGTGACACACTTAAATAATTTGTCTCATACTGTTAGATATTGTGTTGTCATATGTGTAGGATGATAGGTGAATTTCATATTCTTTCACCTTTTTCAGAGATTTTTTTATTCTAAATGATCAATTTACTAAGTAAAAGGCAGGATCTAAACTAATCTAGGCCTGAAGTTGAATTCCTAAAATGCACAAAAGGTTGGATAAATATTTGTGCTTTGGTTGATTTGTTAAAATGTGTAAATACACGAAGAGCATTTTTCATAAATCACAATATCCTACAGACGGCTTAACCCTGAAATCACATTGAATAATGACGCTCCATAAATGACAACCATTATACAACAATTTAATATCTCCTACATATCTAAAATACAAACATAAAATTCATTAAGTGACAGCACTGCACAGTAGAAAAATATATAACAATAAAAGAGCCTAAACCTTCAATATTAATTCATTGTCCTATTAAATCTATACAAAAAATATTCCCCAGGATGAAAACGCAGCAAACGTTGATTAGCTACACAGATTTGTGATTTGGAAGACGTTTGCAGATGCAGTTTGCATAAAGCATGTGTCCAAATATGAACGTACTGTACATATTGTTAAAGTAAAGCTTGTGATAGACATGAAGTGATTGTCGGGTGATGTCGCCGCGTTAGGAGCCGCACATCAGGCACTCGTCTTTATTAGCTAGCGAGCAGACCATGGCGGCAGTGTTGCGTTCCTTGGCCTCCTCCTCCTCGCTCGCGGCCGACTGAGATTCCTTTAATTTCTCTTTGTTCAGGGTGAACTGGATGGGGTTGGCGGCTGGCTTGGTCCGCAGGTAGTACATGCCGGTTTTCAGACCCTGCAGAGAAAAGAAATCAGGCTCTCAGATGTTTCCCGCAGACGAGACGCGGCCTCCTTTCCCACCCTGACGTGAACTCACAAGCTTCCAGCCGTAGAAGTGCATGCTGCTCAGTTTGCCGTAGTTGGGCTCGGCGATGTGGATGTTGAGGGACTGGCTCTGGTCGATGTAGGCGCCGCGATCTGCTGCCATCTTGAGGACAGTCTTCTGAGAGATCTCCCACACTGTTTTATACAACTGCTTCAGATCCTCAGGGATCTCTGGAATGCCCTGCCAGAGACAAATAAAAAACAGATAAAGGTTTGATCCCCAAATAGAGGCCTCTGCTGGATTGAGATCTTATGAAGCGTGACCCAACCTGAATGGAACCATTCTGAGCAATCAGCTGGTTCTTCATCTCATCACTCCACAGTCCTCGCTCTGTGAGGTCCTTCAGCAAGTGAGGGTTCACGATCTATGAAGGACACACAAACAACGTGAGGCCGCTGGGTGCACCACTGACAGTCAAAAGATCATGATCGCCCCTGGCAACCAAAGTTGATCAGAGACACTTGGGGTTGCAAAATTCAGAGAAATGTTCAAAATTTCAAATAAATTTACATTGAAATTTTGGGGTATTTACTGCATTCACCTGGTCATACACATGTAGAGACATCAAACATTTTTGGTTGGTTATAAGCAGACATGCATGCAAATATGTCCAATGCAATATTTTCAAATGAAATTTGAAAACTGTCTGTATATAGGCATAAATATTTGTCATAAGCAAACACACATGCAAATATGCCTGATACAACATTTATAAATAACACCAATAACTTTCATGGTTTCTTTCATAGAACAACAAAAACCATGAATGGTGAAAAATAAAAGGAAACTTGTTCCACCCCTTTGCAACCCTAGAGAGTCAACTATCTTGCAGAAATATCCAAGTTTTTGATTTACAGATACAAGTTGAGTTGTATTATTGTACAAACAGACTCGGAGAGCTGCTGCTGACCTGGAACTCTCCCGACAGAACCCTGCGGGTGTAGATGTTGCTGGTGTAAGCCTCAATGGACTCATTGTTGCCGAGGATCTGGGCAGTGGAGGCTGTGGGCATGGGAGCCAGGAGAAGACTATTCCGAACTCCGTGCCTGAGGGGGGCGAGACGGGGTGAGTGCTGGGTGGTAGGTGGGGCTGGAGCCAAGGACGAGCTTTGGTTTCTACGTGCGGAACACGCCATCTTGATCACAATAATGACGAGGACTTACTTGGCAATCTTCTCCTTCAGTGCTTTCCAGTCCCACAGATTGGTCGGGGTTCGCTCCCACATGTCGTACTGGAGGATCTGGAGATGAGATAAGGGGTTTAGGGCCAAAGGGCAAACGGGTAGACTATCAAACCACGGGTTCAAAGCGTCGTAAAAGCTACTCACTCCCTTGCTGACGGGCGACCCAGCGTAGGTTTCATAAGAGCCGAACTCCGCGGCCAGGTCGCAGCTGGCCTCCAGCGCGGCGTGGTAGATGGTCTCAAAGATCTGGATGTTGAGCAGTTGCGCCTCCGGGCTTTCGAATGGGTGCCGCATCAGGATGAAGGCGTCGGCCAGACCCTGCACTCCGATTCCGATCGGCCTGTGGCGCTTGTTGGACCTCTCAGCCTGCGGGGAAGACAGAACGGACATCTGCTCACACTGAAAACTTAAACCAGAGGAGAATCGGCCCTTGGAGAGCGCGCGTACCTCGATCACGGGGTAGAAGTTAATGTCTATGATCTTGTTCAGGTTCTTCACGATGACCTTGGTGACGGAAGCCAGTTTTTGAAAGTCAAAGGTCCTCTCCGGGGTGACGTACATGTTGAGAGCTATGGATGCCAGGTTACACACTGCCACCTGAGAGGAGGAGACACGTTTAGGAGATGTCTCGCCCTGGGTTTACCATGAGGTTCTGCGGATACTGCTGCATCACCTCGTCCTTGCTTGTGTACTCGACGATCTCCGTGCACAGGTTGCTGGACTTGATGGTTCCCAGATTCTGCTGGTTGCTCTTCCGGTTGCAGGCGTCTTTGTAGAGCATGTACGGCGTGCCGGTCTCCGTCTGAGACTCGATGATGGCATGCCACAGCTGCTGGGCCTTCACCACCCGCCGTGCCCGGCCTTCTTTCTCGTACCTGAGGAGGAGGAGCAGCGATCGTCAGCGCGGGTCAGCGTCACCAAAGCAGCCGTCCTTCAGAGCAGGGCGTGGCGTGCTCCTCTCACCGAGTGTAGAGCTCCTCAAACTCCTCCCCCCAGCACTCATCTAGTCCAGGACACTCGCTGGGACACAACAGAGACCAGTCCTAAAAAAAAGCAGGAGAGGAGTAAGACTCTCAGAAGACAGATATGAGATGAGATTGTGGCTCAAACGGTGCCCCGACATTCACCTGGTTGCTCTCCACCCTTTTCATGAAGAGGTCTGGGATCCACATGGCGAAGAACAAGTCTCTGGCCCTCTGCTCCTCCTTCCCCGTGTTCTTCTTCAACTCCAAGAAGTCAAAGACGTCGAGATGCCACGGCTCCAGGTACACGGCGAAGGCTCCGGGTCTCTGTACGCACAAATACACGTGAGACACACATATATGACTTGTCACACATCATTGACTACGTTTGCATGCAGTCAATAAGCCTTTTCTGACTGGAAAATTAGCAATACACCCGATTGTGCGTGGTCATATAAACACAAATAGCCAATTTCAATAACCAGGATATGCTCATATTCGGTTTTTAAAAACCCGAATATTACCCCTGGTTAGTCCTTTTCTAACCTGAATATTTGATAGTGAGTACAGGAACTGCTTGTAAACATGGCCAAACCTAGAACAACGTCATGACAAAGAATAGTGCCTAGTATAAATCTATCATATATCTAGTCTGGAATGTCTATATATTTGACTATACTGTTTGAATCATTGCCTTCAGACTGTTAAACAATATAACTATGGTTCCTTTTGTACATACATATAGAAATACTGTATATAATCATGCACTTTCTGGATACAATGCACTTCTGGATTGTATGCTAATCAGCTTTTCATTACTCTACACTTGTGCGTGTGTAATGACAATACATTTGAATCCTAATCCTGAATACTGGTGGTGCGTCAGTACCGGCACCAAAGTGCAAAAGAAGGCGACTGCTAACCAGTCTGGTCATAATCCGTTGTGCCCTTACAGGAAGAAGTGGAAATGAAGTGCATTGTGTCATGACATTGTCCATGCGTCAAGATGTTCTCCGTGCATCGCTGCATTTATCGGGATATCCCAGGTGATTACAATTACCATGTAAACAAGTTATTCCCAATGTTTCAGTAACCGGAATAAGTACCTTAACTCAAATATTGACTGCTGGTAAACATAGTCAGTGATGCATTTCTATCAAATGAATATAAACAGATCTCTTTCTTCACCTTGTTGCCTCCCTGGTCAACATAACGAGCCGTGTTGTTGTAGACCCGCAGCATGGGAACCAGCCCATTAGACGATCCGTTGGTCTGCAATACAAAACAAACACTTAAAAAAAGAGTGTTTCATGAGGATATGAGAAGAAGGACATCGAGCTTGTTGAAGCTGCGTCCAGTGGTGTAAGTCTACATGATACGCAGGTATACGCCGTGTACCCACTAGAAAACCTCCAAAATTACTGTATGACCAAAGACACACATCAGCATGGTTTTGTGACTTTCAGAAATTCACCTTCTCTGTGTTACAAAGCGGGAACTTTTGGACCAGAGGGGCTTCCATCAAGAGTGAGGTGAAGGCAACGTAACTATTATGTGCAACTATTATTGTGCAATAATTCCCTTTGTGTATATAAAGTAAAGTTATAATAATATATAATATTATTTATATTACATATAATATATGATACGTATAATAATATTATTATATACACTTTTTACTGTTTACTCATAAACCATTGTTTACTATTCATACTGCACATTCTGTACATTCTTTACATACCTGCACTTTTTGTTTATTGCTGCTGTTTCTTCTATGTTTATTATACGTTAACATTTAACATTCTGATATTTTATACTTCTGTTTTCTATTTTTACTGGACACTTGAGTTGGAGATGTTGCAACAAAAAGCAATTTCCTCTTGGTATTAATAAAGGAATTCTGATTCTGATTCTATTAAGGAAGGAAGGAAGGGAGAGAGGAAGGAAGGAGGGGAGGATTTCCTTCCTTCCTCTTTCCCTTCCTTGGATCCCTCCTTCCTGCCTCCTTCTTCTTCTCCCTCCCCTCCCTCTCTTCTCTCTTCTCTCTTCCACCCTTCCCCACCCTGTCCTCTAGAGTGGACAAAATGAGTTACTTTATTTTATTTCAGCTTTATTTGAGCAGGTTAAACCAATGGAGATCAAAGACCACTCAGCGTGTGCCCACTAGAATAAAACAGTCTACACCACTGGCTGTGTCTCTCTCTGCAGCAGTCACCACACTCACCCCGGCGATGTAGCTGCCCGTGGCTCGTATGCAGCTCACCGCCAGCCCGATGCCGCCGGCTGACTTGGAGATGAGGGCGCACTGCTTCAGAGTGTCGTAAATGCCCTCGATGCTGTCGTCCTGCATGGTCAGCAAGAAACAACTGCCGGATAAACAAAGACCTGCACTTCAGCGTCAGGATACGAGGGCTTTGATCAAACCTTTTGAGTCAAGCTGTTTTCCTTCTCTTACCTGGACAGCTGCGGCCTGTTGGTGCCAGCGTTGAACAGCGTCGGGGAAGCGTGCGTGAACCACCTCTCCGACAGCAGGTTGTAGGTCTCGATGGCAGCCTCGACGTTGCCCTGATGGATCCCGACCGCAACTCTCATCAGCATGTGCTGCGGCCGCTCAGCCACTGTGGAAACACAAGCATTCAAATGACGTGAAGAAGCGAGAGGCTCCCTGCCGCCACGGCTCCAGAACGCTGAGGAGACACTGACCTTTCCCGTTGATCTTCAGGAGGTAGGACCGCTCAAGGGTCTGCAGAGAAAAACAAACTTATAAGATTCTGATTCCAGAAACCGGCGTGAGATATTTTCACGCAAGCAATCAGTGGAGCTACCTTGAAGCCGAAGAAGTTGTATGAAAAGTCTCTGTCGTAGATGATGGCAGAGTTGAGGAGCTGCGGGACACGAGTGAGGACATCGAACCATAAATTAAACAACAAGTGCGGCGGAAAATGCACAAAAATTACAGCACAAAATGCGCTTTACCCCCTTGTTTTCCAGGACGATGTCCAGCGTCTCCTTGGAGATCATCGGGGAGTGACGTTTATTTAACGGGTTGACGTAGTTGTACAGGTCCTCCATCACATCTATGCAAACACACACACACACACACACACATCATTCCAATGCAAATGTTTTTTGTTTTTTTTACAATCCACTATTAGTAATTAAGTAATCCACTTATAGTGACCAAGTAGATCATGATCACAATAAGTGTGTGTGACGTTGTTGATTTTAAACTGAGAATGACACAAAGATCCGGTGTGTGTCCTGTTTAAATTCAATATATAATAATATACACAATATATCATAGAAAACCCCATTGATTTGATTGATAGTTTTCCCTCAAATCAGATGAAACTGAAATCGCCTTGACGACGGCACATTTAACCGTAGCTCTTCTGATGTGATTTCTGAGCCAGAAAACTCACCGCTGAAGACCTTCTTGGTCTCCTTGTGCAGGTTGGACACGGCGATCCGTGCCGCCAGGATTGCATAGTGGGGATGTTTGGTGGTGAGGGTGGCAGCGGTCTCTGCTGCCAGGGTGTCCAGCTCCACGGTGGAGACCCCGCTGTACAGGCCTTGGACCACCTTCATGGTGATCTGCGTCTGCACAGACACGGCGACAATGTGTGAGATGGTTCGGTAGAAAACCAGCAACGCTTTCACGCAACTGTCAGTGATTTCAACTTACAGGGTCCACAAAGTCAGAATTAAGCCCATAACAAAGTTTCTGGATGCGAGATGTGATTTTGTCAAAGGTCACTCCCTCCTGGCGTCCGTCTGAAATACAAAAGGGAGACAATCGTGTGTTTTACATCAGTTGAACTTGCTCAAATAGGAGTGGCGCGTTTTAAAATGTGCAAATTCAGGCTTAATGATTAAAATATGAGTGAAACTTTTTTTAAATTTGAAAATTCAAGGTTACCGATGATTATAAGTGCAGACAGACAACAGGTGAGCGAGTAATCAGATTCCTTCTTAATCAACCTAACTGGAACACCTGCCTCTCCGCTCAGTGTGCAAACAAAAGGGAGCGACTTGGCGCCATCGCAGGAACAGCTGATCAGAAACAATAACGCCGATAACAACCCTGTCATTCACTCGGTGTCTGTCTGGGGTTTTTTTGTACTTCAAAAATAAATTTCGTATAATGCAGAATAACTTTTTGTTTTAAAAAAACACATTTTCTAAATGAGAAATGAATAGATGTCTTTGAAATTCATAAATCAAGTCTGTGTTTCTTTCCTCTTAGAAACCTTCTGACGTCACGCAAATCGACCTCAGGAGAAGAAAGGTTTATCACAACATTTAATCACAGTTGATATTTGACGTTAAGGTCGTTTAGCATCGCTGCATCTCCGGCAGCCTCCCTTTGTGACGGAGGTACTTGTCAAAGCAGCGGCTCCTACCTCGCTTTATGACGTGCATGGTCGCAGCAGAGCAGCTGGTTTCCTCTCGCTGGTTCGCGGCCCTCAGGAGAGACGAGAAAAGGAAGAGAATCGAAAAAAGAACGAACTGTCGCAGCAGTTTCTCACACTGACAACTGTCACTTCACACCGTTGAACGGCAGAATGTGAGCGCCAACGAGCCGCAGACCGGTTACGCTGCTCGGAGTCAGACCACCAGCCAATCAGCGAAGAGCTGGCGGAGCCTCCGACCAATCAGCGGGTTTTCCGGGTGAAATGTGGCGCGATATTTAAGTCTCGTAACAGCAGCGAAGTAACTTCATTTTACACAACTGGCAACTCTGTTAAAGTACTTCAACATTGAAATATTAAAAAAAAAAAATACCCCAAATTTACAAGCAATGATTAAGGTATTAATTAAGTCATTAAGTTATGACGAGTAAGAATAATAATGAATGACATCAACAGCAATGATTGACTGTGACTGGCAAGTCTCTCAGAGATACACTTTATTTGACTACACATATATTAATTAACGCACATAATGAAAATACAAATCTCCATCGTAAATAATATATACTTATATTTAATAGGCACTTCTGTACACATCTTCCCATTTGTATATATTGTTTATACTATCATTCTGCTGGTGTTGTAGGTTTCCAGTTGTATGTTTATATCAGGTCTATGTATGTTCGTATTTATGTTTATTTGTTTAACTGTACACTGGAGCAAGAACATCAGGTTCCTTGTATGTGTTCACATACTGCCAATAAAACGGATTGATTCTGAGTAATACTCGCAGTTATTAATTAATGTATTATTAATGATCTATCACATGCATAATTATTTATTTATTTATTTAATAGCGGCTCAATAGGAAGTAAACTATGAAACAATAGGCAGTAAAACAGGCAGTAAAATGTAACAACTTTCAAAAGGTTCCTTATATCAGTTGAGTGAAAATATGTCATTTTTTACTTCCGAGATTGTATTTTGAAAATACCAACACCGGAAGTCGCCTTCCTCAGGCTCGTGCTAATGCTAATGGCTCCGGAGCGGTGAAGCAGCTCCGCGAAGATGGCCGGGGTGTTTGAGGTAGAGGTTGATGGCGTGGAGCACGACCACGGGCTGGAGCACCACGATGACCCCATTCAGGTGAGACTGACGGGCCGGACCGAACCGAACCGAACCGCTGCGGATCGAAACCCCCGGAGCTGAGTTAGTGCAGCAGCGCGACGAGCTAACGCTGAGTGAGCCGCTGGCAGGTTAGCATTAAGGTTAGCATTAAGGCTAGCAGCTAGCTCTGCTGTGCGCTGCTAATGTAGCAGGTTCGGAGCTGCTGCCTCCTGTGTAAAGTCCCACATGGTGTTTGGACTCGGTTCGTTTAACCCACACTTCGATGTGCTGCTTCGTCTCCACTTCGGTGTGGGTTTTTTTTAACGCTGATGTGGCTGAGAGGGGTCAAAGGTCATCCATTGAGTGCAATTCAGCGTCAATATCAGGAAGACGTCTTGACGACTTCCGGTGTATTTTCAGTCTCAAGGTCCGCCGTGTCCCCGCCTTGGGGGTGGAGCTGATCACACCTGATAGTGAATCAATACTCGATGTGCATCGAATGTGAAGTACTTGAGGTGCATCATAGCAGGCTAAAAATGTTCCCATTTTAGAGTAGATTCACATGTATTGTCGTTACACATTTCCAAGTACAAAGCAACAAAATATAGTTTGGTGTCGAACCAAAATGGCAGTTTATATTGTCTGCAAAAATGTGCGTGATTTACATATGCAATAAATATTTTTGCAGATATATGACAATATATAATGTACATGAGTACGACTGACATAACAGACACAGACTATGGATGATATGATGCTGAATTAAGTACTAATATTGGTTCAATTCATTGTCAAATATACTACTACTTGATTTGTACTGTCTTTGAGATATGTCCTTCCTTCCATAGCACAAAAGTGGCAATAAATAAAGTGAAAAATGAAAAAAAAGAATAAATTGATCTGTAATTACTCAAGGTATTACAGCAAAAATCAATATTGGCTCATTATTTCAGAATCTATCTTAGTGAAATTACGATCCGTTATAATCAATCCACCTCGAGAACAATGCATAAACGGCAACCTGCATCTTGGAGAATGCAGATGATTGAGATGTAGGAAAATATAATAGAAATAATGTAATGCATATATCTTTTAAAGAGCTGGAGTTTTGAGAGTCTTTTGAAACACGAGTTATGCAGGACGTGTCTCGGCTCCTTCAGTATTCGCAATGGCGTTCTCCCTCAAAAGTTGCAACAGAGACCAAAAAAACCCCCATTCTTAGGACAAGTTTTAAAACTATTTTTCATTAGGGCAATGTATCAGTTCTGCCATTTTCCAGCTGCAGCGACTATGAGCATCATAACTCATCTGTACTGGAAACAGAAGGAGGAGCAGGTGTGCACTGACAGTTGGAGACGCCACTTCACAGGAGATCACACGTCATCTCGTATCGCTGTAATCCCTTTGCTCTCATCTCAAGTTGTCAGACATAAAGGACCAAAACTGAAATTTTGCAGCTTTTTGGGTGTTATAGAGAAGAATGACTGATGACTGCATGTAGTGGAGACCAAAACACACGCTTTTGCTGCTGTTGAACCAGATTAATCATTTTTAATTGCACAAGACTGGCAGGAGTGAAAATCGAAGGAGAGCCATCTCTTTGAGGGGTCATTCAATTATTTTGATAGACAAAAAGAAGGAAGAATAAATAATGATGGTGTTTTTGACCAGACTTTTTGTTTATAATCCAAACAAAAAGATGTAGAGTAATGACTTTAATTTTTCTTTTTCTTTTACTCAAGCACAGAGGTTTTTGCATTTCATGTTAGACACAGTCCTGATTGCATTGCTTCATGAAAAGTTGGGACAAATGGTGACTCAGACTGGAAATACTGGGTGTGCACAGTACATGTGTGTGAGCAACTGGTTTCCCTTAGAGGGAAACCAGCTGCTCACCTGTTGCATCCTCCCCTGGCTTTGGTTTGGGAGCCTTTGTCACAGATAAGTCACAATAACAATCACTAGCAACAATGGAGAGAATGGTGGAGAACAATGTAGTGATAAAAGTCTACTACTGGAATTAAGAATTACTCCAGAATGCAGCTCCTGTTTTAAAAAAAAACCTAACCAGAAATGCTAGAAAATTTGGAAAAAGACTAGAGATGAATAAAAAATGATGATTACAAATAATGTGAAATGATGCAATACCTTGCAAATTAAGTGTATACCACAATGACATTCACAGAATTGAAATGTGTGAAGTGAGATGTGTGAAGCATTCTGGTGTGCTTTTAAGTTTATGTGTGTGTAGCTTTTGTTCGTAGATAACATGGGCAAAGGCCAGAATCTGTGGGAACGGTGTCTTGGTGTGTCGGGGGAAGCAATTTCTATGTAAAGATGGATTTGAAAAATAGAACATGTGCTCATCTTTTTGCTTCCATCTGATTTTGATGCACAGCCTCTCTGCCAGAGCTCTTCGCAGCACAGCCAACTTCAAGGTTTCGGGTCAAATAGACATGTTTGTTGTCTATTGTGCACGATGCAAATTCTCAGGGTTTTAAAGCCAAGTGTGTGAGAGGGGAAGCTCGATCCGCGAGGATGTTTCTCAGCAGTAAATTGCTGTTTTCAGCCTCTGTCTTGTAGCAGGGTGTTAAAGAAATCTGACAGAGGAAGCCGTTGTGCCAGGAGGACTGATCCATCAACGAGTATTTTCTGTTCAGATCGTGTTTGTGTGTTGCCACAGTAATATCCACATCTGGAAGTGTGTAATTGGGAAATCTTTAATATGTTTTAATTAATTATTTTGTCTCTCCCTCTCTTTAGTTTGAAGTGTCGAAGCTCTCACCGGAGGAGAAGTGGAGGTCAGTATCTGGATTTATTTATCACTGCATCACACTTAATGCAATTATTTTCTTGAATCACAGTATTGCGGTGGAAGAGCCTTGAGTCCGTCCAACCAAATTAATGGAATACACTTAAGAGGGCAGAGCCGCTCTGGCAGAGATTTAGCCACTACATCATGACAGAGTTTTTTTTTTTCTTTTCTTTTTTGCCACTCATTGCCACCAGGAGCCCCTGTTGTACAGGGCTGTCTGTAGTAATTCTGTAATAATACCCTTGGTGGATTTAATGCACTATTGTCATTGGAGGTTATAAACACGGTGATAAACTGTCGCATGAACTACATAGATAGATTGATAAAACTTTATTGATCCTTTTGGACAGGTGCCCTGAGGGAAGTTGTAGCAGCAAACAGTAGAACAATAGAAAACCATAAAGAATAAAATCTAAGTGATCAAAAATATTTAAAAACACAACATGAATAGTCACATATTAAATTACTAAGTTTTTAAATCAGTAATATTCTGACCATTGTAATTGCAACTGACCGTTTAATGTAAATACAACTTGCCTTCCTCCTTATTTTGGTTGCCTGTCTCTTTAAATGCAAGGATCTCACCTTACTTTAAACCCCAAAACTCAACTAAATTCAATTCAGTCATGCTGTTTTCTCGACAGTTGGAAGCTTCTCACAAGGTTTCATTCCTTGGAGTTAATGAGTAAATATCTGTGCAAGTAGACGCATTCAAACTGTTGTAGGACACAGTGAATCACGCGGCAGATGCTGCGTTTGGAGAGTTATTACTGATGTCACCATTGATATCGATTCCCAGTTGGGGAGGTTTACAGTCCATTTACACTCAGAGAGGCCCATCGGCTGATCGTGTTTTGTTTTCGCCCCCTGCAGGGTGGAGCATGCACGGATGCATGCCAAGCATAAAGACCACGGGCCCATGCATGCGGAGATGGTGCTGATCCTCATTGTCACCCTGGTCATTGCTCAGCTCGTCCTCGTGCAGTGGAAACAGAGACATCCAAAGTCCTACAACGTAAGACACGACGCCGCACAGGATTCATGTATTACATACTCATGTCCATCAGATTGCATTTTCTCAAAGCTTTGATAAACGTACGCGTGTTTTGTGTTCAAACAATGACTGGGGGTGGCAGCTTGTTTGTCGCCAGAGGTCATCTGTCAACATGTGTGCTCTGCTGTCTTGTAGCTGGTGACTCTGTTCCAGATGTGGGTAGTTCCTCTCTACTTTACTACCAAACTTCACTGGTGGAGGTTCCTGACCACGTGGTTTATCTTCTCTGTCATCACAGCATACGTCTCCTACCGCGCCACTCGCAAGCCATTGGCCTGCACCACGCCAAGGTAACGCGCTGGTCTGGCAGCTAGACAGGGGGCAACCTCCTCTGAGCATGTGATTCTAACCAGCACGTTTTGTCCTCTGCCGCCGTAGGTTGGTGTATAAGTGGTTCCTCCTCCTCTACAAGATCAGCTATGCCACTGGAATAGTTGGCTACACTATCGTCATGTTTACACTCTTTGGCATTAATTTAATATTCAGGTACGTATAGGCATGTCAAATGTGCAGAATTCATCCTTTTTAACAAGGGTATCCGCGAGGACTTGAAAAGTATTAAAAGTTTTGATAAATCGCGATTGGGGAAATTAAGACTCTTAAAAAGCATTAAAAAGTCTTATCACAACTTTATGAGGTCTTAAATTTTTGAAGGCATTTTTCTGAATTAGCTGTCAAAAGAGTTTGAGTCCAAAAAAACATTTTAAAGTGTGAGTTTATTTGTTAATTAAAAAACAAAGATGAACTGGTAATATGAAAAACTAGACTATCATGAGTGCATTCATTAATTGTCAGCCAGAGAGCCAGAACGTACTTGACTATAACTGTTAAGTTTAAAGTGTCAATGATGGAAAAGTTTATAGCTCGAAGTTGCGGTGGGGTATTAAAAAATATTGAGGTGTTGGAAAAAGTCTTAAAATAGTATTGAAATTAATTTCAAGATTCCTGTATATACCCTGTAAACCTCCTTTCCTCGGTCATACATGTAGTATTCGGCTGCCACGTGATGTTTTACTTATGTACACACAAAACCTGCATTCTTTTTAACTGCCCATATGAGCTGACACGAGTCTGCAGCAAGATGTTTATTTTAAAGTCATTTAGAATAAAATGGATGATATTAGAGCAGACTGCTATGGCAAACTGTACCAGAAGCCATCAGGAGGCCACAACTTTGACTAATTCGCCATAAACAACACCCTCTTTAAAACATTTTAAGGTTATGTCACGAGTAAATAAGCACCAGGTGACAAAACAAAAACGTTGTACATTTCCACTCCGCTATTAGATATTCTAATTTCCAATGATGACCATCCAAAGAATTGCACACTCACCCTGAAATGAGATAGAACGCTCCTCTGCCTCAGAGACGTCCGGCAAGGGAAGTGAAACCTAAGAAGATGCGCACTTTAACTAAATTTAGAATGAGAGTCTGAGGTCTCCGACTAAAAGCGATTGTTCACATATGACACTGTGAAGAGGTCCTTCAAACTAGAGGAATTTCTTTTACATTTTTTTCTAAACTCAAGGAACCTGTGTGCGTCTGACTCAGCAGTTTTATGCGGCACTGCAGTGAATCACATGTGCAAAAAAGGACATGTGTGCCCTTTACAGAGAGAAATGGTCACTTCCTTCCCTGAAATGCCACTTGCATAACATACCTGGTCAATCATAAAAAAATAAAAAAAACCTTCAGGCACTGTTTATACAATATTTTTATCATTATAACAATATTTGTTACATTTGCACCACTTAGTGCATAACAAGCACATTTTAAAATCAAGCTATGAAAAATGTACCACTGGGTTCTACTTTCATTGGCCTGGTTTTTTCGTCTACATCTGACCTAAATATTGATGAAACGTACGATTTTAACCCTTTCAAAGCCAGGTTTCTGCCATGATGCCACCATGGTTTTAGATGAAAAAAGAGATAATGAATAATTCTCAGGATACTACGTGCACAGTAGATTTTTAGAGTTATCACAGCCTGGGATATGTCAATGACCAGCAGCAACATGTATGCACAAATACATGCATTATTATTTTTTACATTGCATGTTTTTTCTCTGTGCCAAATATGGGCAAAACAGCACCATCTGATGGAGATGATTAAAAATGATCAATTTCAAGGCAAAAGCCCAGATTGACACCCAGAAATAATACAGCGCTTGTATTATGCATTAATGTTAGCAAAATCAAAAACTGCAGTTTGAGTTGTACGTATTACACACATAACATTCAGAATATAACAATGGCTTGTGCGCGATGTATTTTAGACTTCCTGGAGGAACTGAGTTTCACAAAACAAGATCTAATAAAAGTAAGCAATCTCACCAAAATTCATGCCACTTGCATGAACGCAGACTAAGTTATCATAAAAAGAAAAGCAAAATGCGCGTAACCTTCCCCGAGGGTTAGAAGGAATTAGCTTTCTTCTCAACAGCCTCCGTTTGTGGACTTTTGTGGTTGAACATTACTGATGGCGGGTTGGCGAGCCGCGGCGTCCTCACACTCTCCTCTCTGTGCAGGATAAAGCCAGAGGATGCGATGGACTTCGGCGTGTCGCTGCTGTTCTACGGGCTTTACTACGGCGTGTTGGGACGGGACTTTGCAGAGATGTGTGCAGACTTCATGGCTTCGACTGTCGGGGTAAGTTTTGGTCGCTTTGTTCTAACCACAGTCGCTTACATTTTGATTTGATTTACATTTTAATAATAACTGCATTTTTTCCCCCCTACCGTTATTTCTTGCAGTACTACAGTGCATCTGGGATGCCAACCAAGCACCTGTCGGACAACATGTGCGCCGTGTGCGGCCAGCCCATCCTGGTAGATGTCAGTGAAGAGGGGATTATTGAGAATACATACAGATTATCTTGCAACCATGTGTATCCTTCCTGTTTTGAGATGTTGAAATGTTTACACGCTGTCATCGCTCTTACCAGTGAAAGAGAAGTTCAGGTGCGTGTCTGTTAAAGGCGCCGTCATGGGATCGGCCGAGAGCTCGGCTCAAAGGGGAATTGACAGCCCTCATGTGAGGCCTCAAATTACTTCCCCATACTATTACGTGGTGCAGCGTGCGCACACTACAAATAGCACGTAGCCTGGTCTGCTGGGGTGTTTTCCACATCTCAGTTTATAATTTTAGAAATGACAAACTGGTACAGCTTGGAATTTTGCCTCTTTCCACCAGACCTCCTGCATGAATGGTTCGTGCAGTTAAAAAAAGGAGAATTCGCAAATTGCTTGATGTAAATCTGCACATCACGGGAAACGACCAACGCCAAAAAACTCCAGCGGACTAATTACGTCCAGTCGTCTTTGTATCTGTTAATTCCCGCTGTCCGGTTCTCGGCAAAGCTTTTGGTACATTCCAGAAGTTTTCAGTGTTTTAAACTCAAGATTATTACATATATTGTTTGTTAAAGCGTCTCAATACTGTGTATTTTCTGCAAAAACTGGACGACTACGATGCAAAAGTCAAATGAAACATTTGAAATGTTCACAATCACAGCGTCTGGCTGTGAATCAGTGATCGCTCCACTGTTTGTGATTTGTTCTAGAAAACACTGAGGTGGTGACGTTACCTGTGACTAACGTAAAGATTTGTTTGCTAATCATGAAGTCGCTGTAAAACTTGAATGTTCTGGTGAATGTCTTTAGTATCCAGTCTTTGTTTGAGCTGATCTTCTGTGCCAGACCTTAACGTCAGATCCAGGTTCCATGAGTTCTGCATAAGAGGGTGGTGCATCGTGGGAAAGAAGCAGATGTGCCCGTACTGCAAAGAGAAAGTGGATCTGAAGAGGATGTTCAGTAACCCGTATCCTTCTTTTACTCACATATTGAAACTTTTACGTTGTTGTTTCGCAGGGTTTGTTCAGTTTTCCGTTGCCACTGAAAGTGCACTCATTCATTCTGATGGCTGGTGACGTGAGGGAGCGTGTTCATAGACATGAACGTTGGTCATCAGTAATAAATTATTCCAATCCAAATAGGACATCCTGCATCTCAGATGGCACCTGAGCTGCTCTCAGGAAAGCCCGCCATGCAAAGTTAAAGGAAAGACGCTCATCTTCTCTGAAACCGAGAGGAAGCTTGTTAGTTGTGTTTAGAGTGAACAGTCAGGTCATCCCAGGTTATTTCAAACAATAAACGAGAGTGTTACAGGTATCCCAAGTTCCTTTTTTACAGTACAGATTATTCTATGCATTCAACTGTAAAATCTGGTTGAGGATACACACACACACACACACACATGCAATCAAAGGCCAAATTATTTAGAAAAATGATTATTACATATTATGTAGGGCAGTCTTTGTCAAGACTCAAGACCCAAAAACGACATTAATGTCATTTTTTTTTAATGTCATTCATATCATTCAACTCACTTTTTTGCATCATGGAGGTCCACGGCCCATGGTTTGAGAAATGCTGATGTCGGGCACAGTTACTTCTTTCTTTTTCTTAACATGTTGCCCCTGCAGCTGGGAGCGGCCACACGTCATGTATGGACAGCTGTTGGACTGGCTGCGTTACCTGGTGGCCTGGCAGCCCGTCGTCATTGGATTCGTGCAGGGCATCAACTACGTCCTGGGTCTGGAGTGATCGGCCACGGCCAGAAACGGACTGGAGCGCTGCGCCAAGATAATGCACTGGCTCAAAGGACTGGGGGCCTCAAGATGAACTAAAACATCAATAGTGTCTAAACTTTTTTGTACATATTTATAGGCACATATCTGTATTTTCGGTTTATTTGAATTTTATTAGTAATCTGAATATGTGTCCCCCTGCATTTTCCCCTCACTCGGCATCACACCGTAATTGGTTTTGTGCATCTAATGGCCTAGTCGAGCTGTTTTCAAAATCATTAGAGGTGCTTTTTACTAACTTTATCTCTTAAATGTTTGTTTTAGTTGATGGTTTTTCATCCCAAAGTCAATTAAAGAAATGGTGAAACTATTCTCTAGTGCCTCCAAAATACATGAACTCAGTGCGGGAAGACTTCATTCTGCCTCTGTCATGAGATGTGGTCATTCGTGAAACTTCACTGATTTGATATTTTGAATGTTTTGAGTTTTTCTTGAGTCATTTGAGCGGGAACACACTCATGAAGGGGAAAATGTGCCAATCACAGCGAATATTCCTCACAGTGACAAAAGATGGGAGTTTCAGTGTTAATGGATTTCAAAGAATCAACGAACGTCAGAGAGTCATGTTTGTCGGCCGGCAATGATGGTGTTTTCTGTGACTTTTGACCTGTTGCGCACCAGAGTTTCAATGATTCAAATAAGATTCTTTCTGTCTGTCTACCAAGATACTTTCTGTTTTCACTTGTTTTCCCAGAGATGGGTCTGATATTTCCTCCCCTTCACAAATTGTTCTATTTATTATCAGTTCTCAAATAAAAACAAAGACTAAAGCTAACAGCTGATCTTCTCGTGAGTCCCTGGTTTCTGCTCGGAGCAGAAGTGATTAGGAAACTCGCACTTCCAGTATGAGCCGTTTCTTTCTTAACTGGTCTCACATGCTGTGTTACCTGCCATGTCTATTTCTGCTGATCCAAATTTCAATTTGCAACTACGATTTGTTTGCCAGTGAGGAACATGGAGATATGCTTGTCTTAAGATTCAAAAATGAAACTTTTTTTTTTTTTAGACGAACGTAGCCAGCAAATTGAATAAAACCAAACCATCAGAACAAAAATTACAATTTCAATTGTACAGCTGAGTTTAAGCTTCACATGGTTTTCTAAAGCTAAAGTAGTGGTCTGATGCTGGTGGTACTGGTCATGGTTAATATCTCATCTCAGAGTTTTATAACCGTGTCCACCCAAAGAGTCTCTGCACCGGTCTCACATATTTTTTTGTCGTCAGTTTCTTTCAAATTTGCTTAATAAACATCAACGTTGATCCACCAATCGTGAAGATGTTCTACCGTGGATACTTGACCTTTGTGTTCCCGCCACAGGAAGCCGAGTAGTTGCTTTCTGGAAGGCATAAATGGAAGTGTCGTCATGAGGGGTGTCAAAACAATAAGAGTGGATCACTAAGGAGGAAATGCCCGGTGCAATACAATTTCTGCCCATGCATGTGCGTGGGCCTGAGGGAAGTGAGTCTTGTGCATAAAAGGGAATCCCGACAGCCAACAGAAAAACGGCTCACACCGAAGAAGCCACAATGAAGCTGCCAGCAGTCATCAAAGGTAATCACGCGCAGTGATTGAAGTCGTTTATTATTGTGATGTTATCAACATGATGGTGATGAATCTGTCTCCACAAACAGCCTTGGCCTCTCTGTGTCTGCTGCTTGCAGATGGATTTCCAGGTAGTGTTTTGTGCGTTACACTTGTTTTCAGTGAATGAGGTTTTTGGGTGCTAATCTGAACATTTTTTTCAAGTTTCAGAAGATGGATCTCCGGAGATCATCGGCCAAAAACACATCCGCGTGAAAGCTCAACTGGGTAACTTTCAGAGATCTCTTAGCGAAAGCTGCACTTGGACCGGCCTTCAATGATTATTCATCTTGACAGGAGAGCTGCTGTTCCTCCACTGTGAGGCCTTCACCAAGTGTCAGGATGATGTAACGCTTATCTACTGGCTCATCAATGATTCATTCTCTGAGGACATCGACCGAGTCGTAGAATGTGAAGAGTGAGTATGGAAATCTCCTTAAACATGCAGCCACACAGTTTGTTAGGTGTCAAATTGGAGTGTGTTGCCGTCTTTAATTGCAGCCTGGAGACAAATCGAGCTTTGACTGTTTGTTTTAGATCAACCTTAGAAGAGGGTGCAATCGTGAAGAGGAGTTTACTCCTGAAGAATGTCACATCAGAGGACCTGGCATCCAGATTCACCTGTGTGGTGACGAACGCAGTCGGAGTGGCTCAGAAACACATCAGCCTCACAAGAAAAAAAGGACGAAAACACTGAGTGGAATCTGTTTGCAAACCGCCCTGGTCTGAGCCATGCTGCGTCTTTACATGCCTGTCAAGTCACTTTTACATGACAATATAATGAAGAAGAGTTTTGATAGTGTCTGTTACTATTCATTAAAATTCTGAAAGAAAGAAAAGTGTGCCCTGTGGTCCTTTTATTTTGTAGTGCGTGCAGATAAATCATGATTAACATTCTCGTTACTTCTCTCAGAACAGCGTCTTTTATGGCCATTAAGATAATTCAATACTACCTCACATTCAATAGGAAGTGAGCGTGTTGTTTCTGTTGCAACTATAAACTGCTGACCTATTTACTGCAATACTTCAGTCTGTTGTTTGACTTAATAATTATACACGTTCAAACCCACATACAATAGTTGACCTGGGAGTCAATTAATCCTCCCACAACCAACCTCCAGTGTGCACTAATGTATGTAAAATGGGAGGAGGGTGCATGTGCAATTGTTTTTATAACAGCAGGGATTCAGTGAGCAACTGCCTAGTCCTGCCAAACATTGTACACTTAACATGATACCATGGCATTAAAAAAAACAACAGTCACTGGTGTCAGATTAAGACAAATTTTCTATTTGTGCAACATTAACAATCCATTTAGGCATAAACAGACTGACAGATATGAGGTCTGCAAGGAGTGAGAAGTTCCTGATGAAGCATCAGATTGGTAGAGGCTCGGCACTGAAAACCCATAAAACATGCAACACAACATCTGTTTTGCATCTGTTTCCATATTATAGCTTCATCAATGTGGAACATCAGTTGCTTCACTAATGTGTAAATTGTAGCTTGTTGCAAAGTTGCTCTGAATTCAAATAGTGTTGCAGAAGTGTGCAAAGCTGGAGCACATTTAGCTGTAAACAATCAACGAAAAAATAAAAGTGAGTGTTGCTGGGCTGTTTAAAGGAATACAGGGCAGCATTCCTGTCTATTTGCGTCACACACTCACATCCTGGATGATAATGTCTCCGACTGTTTAGATCTCAGTTGACTCTGGCTTCAAGGCTCAGCTCCTCCAAGCAGTGCTTCAAGTTGTTGTTCCTCTCAGGGTGCACATTTTCACTCATCCTGCTCCTGATAAGTGCGGCAGCATCTCTGACAACATGTGGCCACTTCACAGCTGAGGGCTTTGAGGTGCCAAATGGCGCGAGGAGTTCCTGGTGAAGCGTCAGCCCGAAGAGGAAGCGCAGGAAAATGTCCAGCCGGCCGTCCTTGTGATGGAGGCTTCTCTCCACGGCGCTCCTGTGCAGCTCCGTCCACTTGGACCCCTTTGCCTTCTGTGAGAAAAGGCTCCTAGATTGCGTCTCAAAAACGTTCTTTCCCTGGTCTCTCAAGGAGAGAAAAACGTAAAGGGCGGCCAGGTACTCCTGCACGGTGGGATGGATGAAGCTGAAGGCTCGCTCATGGAACAAGATGAAGGGCTTGGTGAGATACGGCATGCAGAGCCCACTGTTGACCACCGCCTCCTCGCCGCTGATGCCCAGATTGTTCCATTCCTGCTCTCCGATCTTGAAGTTGCCTTGTTCCAGCATTTTGAAAGCCAACTTCCCAAGTTTCATGAGGAGGTCCCTCTCCTCACCCAGAGCCAGATCTGGAGCTCTAGTCGCCCGGCAATATTTTACGAGAAGCAGCAGAAGCTTTGTGTACATGTAGGTGGTGGTCTGGGGCCTTTGAAATCTGCTCTGGCACTCGTCTGCCACTAGGGCGCAAAACACAGGCAAGTGACACATGATACGAAGTGTTTGGACGGAATTAATGTATGAAATCACCGCAGTTGCTTGAGCCGGTTCCTCAAACCTCTTCTTGAAGTACTCGTCCCTTTGGTTGTTGAGAAAACCACGCACTTCTATCTCATTGTAATGCGTGTCCCAGGGGATGCAGGTCTTCACCTGTGGCCGAGAAACCACCAGGAAGAGGCCGCGATGGAACAGCCTCCCTCTGAGGAGGTTGACCACGATGCAGTTCAGGCCGCTGCGATCTCTGTGGTCGCTCAGGAGACAAGTGTTTTTGAAGTCGAGTTCTGCTTTGTACTCATCGAGTCCATCAAATATAAACATCATTACGCACTCATCGCTCATGTAGTCCTCGCTCCTCAACTTTTTGGTCTCCGGGTAGATGGTCTCTATGATATCCAAAAGCGAGACCTTCTCACCTTCAAACTGTCTCATTTCTCTAAACGGCAAAGGAAACAAAAACGACACATTTTGGTGCGCTCGCATTTCACACCAGTCGAGGATTAGTCTGTTGACCGCCATGGACTTCCCCGAGCCCGCCACCCCGCTCAGCAAAACAAGCTTAGTGTTTGTGTCCACCAGCTCTTCGCTGCTCATGATGTCTTTGGTAGAAAGCTGTTTCCCCGTGTCATGGTTGCTGTCCAGCTTTTGTATCTTCAGGACCTCATGTTCGGTATTTGGCCCGTTGTCACACGTTGACGTGATGTGGAGATCAGTGTAGACGCTGTCAAAGGGCCTCTTCTTTCCTTGCGCGGTTGAACCCTCACACACTTCCCCGTACTTCTGCTTCAGGGTCCCTCTTAAATCATAACGAACCTCATCTGCAAAAGGCCAAAGATAGGATTAAATCCAAACTGAGAATGAACGGAGTTGAACCAAACTATGGTGGTGCTTACTTTGGATGCACAAAGACTGCAGGTGATCTGTCAACTTCTTCCTCCCTATTTGCTCCAGAAAAGTCTTGGTGATCTGCAGGGACACCTCCAGGCTGTGATGCCTGAGCAGCTGGTCCACCACGTTCACCACGTCCACCACCTCCACGCTTGGAGCAGTGGAGAAAAACTGGGGGTAACGCTTCCATAGTGATTTCTGGAAGGCCTTGATTTCCCCCTCTGAGAGCCTCTGGAGCGTTTCACAAAGTGCCTGGATCCAGAAGAGGGATAGCATTCACACTGGGTACTCTCAGCTCTATGGATACGTTTACATGCAGTAAAATAAGCCTTTTCTAACCAGAATATTAGCAATACTAGGGTTGCGCGAAGCCATGTAAACCCTAAAAACCCATTAGGGTAGTATATGGGGTTAGTAATAATAGAGTAATAGTAATAATATGCTCATATTCTAGTTTTTAAAAAACCCGAATATTCCCACTGGGTTCCGCCTTTTCTAAGCCGAATATTTGATGATGTCTCAGGATCTTCCCATCAAAAGGAACATTAATTTGTGTTCTGTGCATGTTCCATTTGCAAGGAATCTTGGGAAACGAGAAACTAAACCAGAGAAACGGGGCACAAACCCACCTTGAAAGTGAAATCCAGTGTCAGAGAAGGATGTCTGTTCTCAATGGGGTCGCTGATGAACTCAAATGGCTCCGGGGCGGCTTCATCTTTGACTTTAACCCTGACAAGGTCACAGGGAAGAGAAGGAAACTTGTTTACGCAACAGTTGGTGCATAATCACACTTTAGCGCCTTACACAGATGCTCAATCTGTGTAAATTTGAATTATGAAGTTGGTTTGGTCTAGTTTGTGACTTCATGAAGTCGTACTCTTACAATTTGTTTATTTGCACTTTGGACATACAAAACATTAAGATTAGTAAAAAGTCAATTATTGTGCAGGAGCAATTGAAGCCAAAAAAGGCTTGTGAAATCCATTTTGTGCAAAATCAGGAAGAAAAAAATTTACAAATAAATAACAAATTAAATGCAAAATGTAGACATTCACAGATGCAATAGAGTGCTACAAATTAAGATTTGTAGCACTCTATTGCAACTGTGAATCTGTGAAAGATTTGTAGCAAGAATGACTTTTTTATGTTAACAATGACAGCAAAGATATTTATTGTAATGATGGAGGTAAATTATTCCACAATAATGGTCCCCTGTATTTGAAGGTATATTGATTAAGAGAAGTCAGACAATATGGTAAATAAAAGTAGAAAGTCAATTAAAAAAAAACAATTGAATGAGGAGGAATAGAATTGTTTGATATATTTTGTTCTGCAAAGGTATTAAAGCTGGTGTCACACCGACATCGGGGCGGAAATATCGAGATCAGTGCAGCACTTGAGCGCGTTTCTTACTTGGGGATGAGCTTTTCGCAGTCATCGCTGTCTAGCGAGTAGCAGCTAGAAAACGAATCTTCTTTTTGCAGCTGCACCCTGAAGCCAAAATGAAAAGCAGATTTATTTTCAGAGCACCGACAAGAATATCATCAGTCGAGCGATTGTACGTGGCAAGATACCGATGACAAACACAGATGGGTCACATGATCAATATAACAAACGCTGGATTGTGTCGCTCCCTCACTTTGTTCGCTCTCGGCCATCATCATCTTCATCATCGTTAACACCTCCATGTCTTAACAAAACAATGACTTCATAGTTGCTCTGTAATATCATTATTTATTGTTAGCTGTAACGATCAATACTTTCTATTATAATCATCATCATCTGCATATTTCAAAGGGTTTGTACCTTGTGGAGGATTTATCTTCATCCTCTTTGTCGGAGTCATCCTCGCTGGTCATTGCCGTGTAGCTCAGAGCCGGGGACGCTGCCAGCCTGAGGGATCAATGACAGCTGTTCGTTACTTTCAATCCATGTGACCAGAAGTTCTTAGAAAATGCCAATTCAGAGAGCTGTTTTCTGCACTTCAGGCAGCGCGGTTTTGTTGCCGGTGGTGTGTTTTCATCATGTAAAGGTTGTCGGTTTGCGGAATTGGAGTGTGTGACAGCTCAGCAGTCTCCTCTAGTGGACTGAATGAGGCACTTGATTTTTTATTCTCACCTTTCAGGGTCAGAAAAAGTCTGTATACCCGCACTCAAAACATCACACCCCACTTCTTCAACAACTAATACACACCTCTTACAGGGTCAAATCAAGGTATACTAACATGCAAATATATTTGTGGAAATATGGTTTTTTTCCCCCACAAAAAGATAAGAAATCCGGTTCAGTTATGCACACTAACAAGCTTTGCAGGAAGAAAACACACCTCATTGGCAACAGAACGATTACTTTTAACAAAATAAAATAAACATTAAAAAGGAGGGCAATGAAAGAGCGAATGGGAGGAAAATAAAAGGCAATACTTGATACATTTCAATCTGTTTTCACGAGTGTCAATGGTTGGTACTCACCGGTTGGTATCCATGGCGTCCTGACGCAGGTCCAGGTCGGGTCTGCTCTCTGGGATGTAGTAAAGATCATCCTCTCCGTCAGGCTGCGCTGCTCCTCTGGCAGAAACTGCGTCCCAGCTGTCGGAGTCAGAGGCCATCGCCTCCATTTCCACGTCTGTCATCCTGTCACGGGGGGCTCAGCCGGCTGACGAGGATGCGGCGAGCGCCCGCTCCCCTCAGGTGGTGAGAGCGTGTCGGTCGGTGTCTGCAGGGGGATGAAGATGGACAAGAGCTGCATGTGACATTTCAATATTCATTCCCAGATATTTCAATCCAAACCTCTGATGCTTGGGAGCAAAAGTCCACCGGATTCCCCTTTCAATTCGACTTCGAAACACTCATCAAAGTTGTTTCCATCCGTCGCTAAACCTTATATTTGATTCAAATACCTGATGTTCAATTACGTACAAGAAACGGAGAACTGCTGCAATTGAGTCGTCTTTCAACTTGTGTGTTCAAAATCTGAGTCAGAATTAGTGTTATCGGCCGAGTATGTGAACACATACAGGGAATTTGACTTTTGTTTTTGTTTTTTTGCTCCAGTGTACGGTTTAAACATAAGTATGAACCTACATAGACCTGATATAAACAAACATACCACTAGAAACATACGACAACAACGAGCAGAGGAACACTTTCAGAAATATACATAAATGAGTAGTTAAATATACGTTTATGTATATAACGTCTTAATGACTTAATTAAAACTAATTTATCGAGCAGAGATGATTCAGCTGTTTATATCTTTATTTCTTCTTGTTTTGCAGCTGATTGATTAACATGATAGATGAGAAAAATATCAGCTTTTGGTCTGAATGTGGCAATTTAAGAGAAGTCTTATTGATTTACACGTATTTCTCATGATGTGACTGATCATTATTACACAATAACAAACTCAAATGGCTTCAGAAGCACTGAGAGCTAAACTTACACGAGTTTGTTCCTCTGATTCACCTGCTGGTGTGAATATTACACTTTGACTGACGACCACGTGGACCCTTTTGACCTTTTGACCCCCAGGTTTAAAAATCTCTCTTAAAAATCAAACTTTGTTTCGATGTCACCGTCTCTCTCTACGTGTCATAAAGGAAGAACCCCGCAAACAACCTGCCATGACGGAAGCCTTCAGCGACACTTTGGGACTTCGCACCGCAAACCGGACCGCGCCGCGCCGCGCCGGAAGGAGCCGCACGAACACGGAAGCGGTTCGCGGGAACCGACGCGTCTTAACACTTCTTAAACGAAACGTATCGGTCATAAAATAAAACACTTTGGGACTTTTTAGGAGCAAGTTGCATTTATCTTACCACAACACCACCCAGGAAGTGGACTCTCCTTCGCTTTGCACCGATTGGTTGACGGCGTGTGCGCACGCGGCACCGCCGCCTGCCGCACCGGAGGGGAACTGCACCCGCGCCTCCTGGCTGGGCGTTACAAAAACCGAGATAAAAGATATTTTATACAAAAATAGAAATATTTGGTTAATTTAAAGAATCAATTTGGCCCTTGATCGTCCTGGGTGTCTTAATATTAAGATACTCCCCTTTTCTTTTCTCTTCGTATTGTATTTTGAGCTACTTATCACCTATGTTGGTTGTATTTGATACTTTTGTCGATTTGATGTGTGTTTTGCTTTGAGCATTACTGTGCCCGTACCTTGTTTTGATTATTTGGCAGTTTTTAACTCTGTTTGCTCCACCAGCAGTTCACTTGACACTCCTCACCCCACCTGTTGTCACTCTGCCCCCTACATACAATATATGGAAGGCCCAGTGTCTGTTCTGTAACCGTGGTGACAGACACATATTGGTAGCCTACTTTAACATTCAAAAAACGTTTCTACTTTTTGCATCGAGTCTACAAGATTGCGACTGACTTCAATTATTCATTATTTTTGTTGTTCTCACTTGTCAGCACCTCCTCAACTCTGGTGTGCACTTCTCTCCCCTCTTTTACATTATAGCCTTAAAACATACTAACTAGACAAGTCAAGTTAGGATCAGCATGCATGAGAAGTGTGTAAGCACGCATTTTTTCCCCCCAAGAGGGCACTTTAACGTGTTTTAAGAGAGCAGTTTAGTGTGTTTTGCCAATGAGGAGGGCACTTATATATATGTTTTTGACACCCATGAGGGCAGTTTATCACATGTTCTCTCTGACAGTGTTATTGCTGAGTGTATACTGTGTACTGCTGTCAAACTGAATTGCATTCGGGACAAATAAAGTTGTATTTGAATGGAATTGAACAGAACAGAACTGAACTGAACTGAACTGAACTGAACTGAATTGAATTGAATTGAATTGAATTGAATTGTGTTGCTGTAGACAAACCAGCAAAGGTCTACAACGAATTGTTCATATCTATACTTTGGAGGACGTTAATGTAAATGCTGTAAATTAAACACCGTGCAGCTTCTTTTCTGGAAGACATTTTGAGATGTCACCATTGTATAGATCCGTGTGTCGGCTCACAACACGTCAACATCATCTAAATGTGTTTGCTTTGGAAAATTGTTTTTAACACATCGATGATTGACTTGTAAATGTGTAAATGTGCTTGTTCTAACAGCGCAGCACCTTAACTGTTCTGCTCTAAAACAGTTTTATATTTCTATGGCCAGAAAGAATCGAGTTGTGATTTTTTCTTGGGCCTTTTTAACATTTCCATATCCATCCACGCATCCTTTCACACATTTTGTATGATGAGATTGTGAGGTGACGGACAGGTATCCATCATTCCCACACGTTTAAAACCACAGTGTGTGTTGGTTCGAGCTGTGTGTTAATTTGTATTTGTTGTAGATGGTGAAAATGGCCAAACGGGCTGCATTTAAAGCCCTTTTCTACCCGAGAGGCACCTGATTTGCTTCTCCAGACGTAACTACCTCATTCACACATTCACATTCACATTCACACCGATGGAGACTGCCAAGCAAGGTGCAAACCTGCTCATTGCCTTGCTCAAGGACATTTCAGCATGAACTCCTCAGGCTG
>CAESWR010002565.1:96433-126877 GCA_903171835.1 Mullus surmuletus | reverse complement strand
ACAATTTCCATAAAATACTTTCAAGGATTTAATTACTTTATTATTATCAGAGCCTCAGATGGGTCAATGATTAGCAGTAACACTGAATTTGAGGCATTCTTATTTTTTTCTGCAGACAAAATGGCTTAGAAATATACAGTGGTCTGGACAAAAAACGTCCCTAGGAACCACTTTTTTTTTCTTTTTCTGTTTTTAATTCCATCTTTATTTACTTTGACATGGTGGCTTCAACTTATCATTTTTAAGCATCAGAAAGAATACACAGAAAGTACTGCTTTTAGTTCCAGTTGCTGAAGTATTTGAAGTTGGTATGTTGTGGCGGTGGAGCGTGACAGTGAACATTCTCACAAAGATAGACAAAGATTTATGTCAATTCTAGTTGAACAAAAGTGGAAAAAGTGATTAAAAACAACAGTTGTGTGAGCAGCAGGCGGAGCCACCTTGTGAGGTCGTTGCCGAGGTCACCGCCATCCTCCCCGAGACCACGCAGCCCCCGCGGAGGGACCTGCTGCATCAGCTGATCCCGACACATGACTCACTATCGGTCAAACGGTCACATGATTGATCTATTTTTTTTCCTGAAAGAACAATCAGATTATGTTTAATGGAGTTAAAGCGGGGCGGGCTAATATTCCATACGCAGGAATCCGCCCACCTCCATCCAATGCTCGGCAGGAAATATTCCACAGGTCTGGTTCTGACTTTGGCGCGGTAAAAAAAAAAGGACCGTTATAATGGTCGGACTGGTCGGACTGCTGTTTCTGCAGCAATTCTAGCCCAAAAAAACCTGAATAAAATCAAATGAGATGACAGAGAGAGGCAGCTGTGGGCGTCGCTGCTCCCACTCAGCTCCAGTAGGGGGCGGTAGAGTCCACTGAGTCGGGGTCCTCGCAGCAGTTGGTGGCTTTGGATGAATTATTTGGCATTATTTCGCCTCAATGGAAGTATTTCTGAGTGGATTTCTTGGCGTACGTAATCTAATATTAATTGATATATAAGAGGGGGTGAAGCTGCGGCGAGTGTGTGTGTGTGAGATTCAGCCGTGAGCGGTCGTGTTTTCCCTGATAACGCGGTCAGAGCTGGGGGTCCCAAGTGTTGCCCCTTTTGGTTGTTGTTTTTTTTTACTTTGCACGGCATTGCTCTGGGGGAGGAGCCTCGTTTCCTGCGCACGTGAGGCAAGACATGCTGCCTGATGTGATGATGTGTTCGCTCAATCGGATCATGTGACTGCAGGTTCCAGCGGCGCCAAAGGTGAGAAAGGTGACCGAGGGGACAAAGGCACGAAGGGGGACCAAGGCCTCGCGGGGCCCAAAGGAGAATCGGGTTCTGGGTCTGCTTCTGGTTCTGGTTCTGGAGGAGGACAGAAGGTAAGAGGGGGTGGAGATAATGGGAGTTTTGGATTTTGTTTATTTTTATTGTCCATATTTAAATGTTGTGTTATTCATTTATTATTTATGTATAAATACGTTATTGTATTTATTGTGTTCATCTATTTATTTATTATTTTCTTTTTTTCTTTTTTCTTCCTTTATTTATTTATTTTATTATTACTCATTTATTCAATTTTGTAACATTTATTTGCCAGGTTGTTTTCTTGCATATTTATTGTTTTTCTTTCTTTATATATTGAACTTACTTACTTGTTTATTTGTTTATTTTATCATTTATTATTATTTATATAATTTTTTAACATTCATTTACCAGGTTGTTTAATTTAATATCAATTATACTAAATCAATAATTGTCCTTTTTTTCAGGGAGAAAAGGGTGAAAAGGTAAGTTGACTCGATGCAAGATGTTTGTTTCAAACCACGTTTATGGGTTTTTTTTCCCTTCAGTTTATTCTCACTGTTGAAAAAAATGAAAATTAAGTTTTTCTTCAAAGAGTTCTACAATAAGTGAGGTTATATAACAAGGACGGGCTTCGTGAGGGACAAACTGGAGAGGGAAAATCCTGACATAAATCATGATAACCAGCCCTCGCTCAGTGCTTCGGACTAACACAATAAAATCAGGGACAAAGGAGCAAGTCGGGTCGCTCGGGTCGCCAAAAATTGCCTTCATATTCTGGCACAGCGTGAGCTTCGTCGTGAGCTTTCACAGAGCGGCTGTGTTGCGCCAGCAAAGGGCAAATGTGGCAAGAAATGTATGTACAAATAAAATCTTATTAGGGATTGATGTGATAAGTCAACAAAATCACCAGCGCTCCCAATTAGCCGAACCAAGTTCCCCCCGACGGTCTGAGGAAACTTTCTTGGCAACGAAACATCTTCACCGCCGCTTTCCTCACCAGGGCAGCTCAGGCTTCGGCTACACCGGCAATAAAGGAGATCGTGGCTCACCGGGACCTCCGGGGCCGCCTGGACCCCCCGGACCTGCGGCTGAGGTGGTCCGCCTCGGGGACGGCTCCGTGGTGCAGCAGCTGGCAGGACCTGCGGGACCTCCAGGGCAGCCGGGGTCGGACGGGCCTGCTGGACCCAAGGGAACCGACGGGGAAGCGGTGAGTCCTTGCCGGTCCGAGTCAGTCAGGTTTGGCAGTGAGCTGAGTAAGTGTTTCTGACCACTGCTGTGTCTTCCAGGGGGATCCAGGAGAAGATGGAAAACCTGTAAGTTCTTTCTCTAGATAATGTTAATGGATCACTGGAACAATTACCAACGTCTCCTTCTCCCTCGCCAGGGTCCTGCTGGGCCACAAGGTTTCCCAGGATCTCAAGGAACTCCTGGAACCCGCGGACAAAAGGTTGTCACAGGGTTCATTAAACTGAACGGGCTCATCATGTTTAACAAGTGTTTTATGGTGTCACTCGGTGCAGAGTGCGAGTGAGATGGATGAATGTAACATCTGTTCCCTTCCATGTGACCAATGGTGTCTGCTCGGGACGAATTCTGCCCCTTTTTCTTTTTAATGTGTATACGAATGATCAGTCTTTGATTTTAAGTGCATGTGGTTTAGCTTGTTGGGTTGTTTACTCACTAATGAACCACCTTATGTATGCAGATGATTTGGCAGATCTTTAACCCGTATCGTGCTGGTCTCCAGCAGCTTCTGAGAATATGCACACTGTATGGTGCTGATTTTGATATAAAATACAACGCTAAAAAGAGTAAGATCATGATAGTGAGTAGTGGAGAAGCTAGACGATCAACCTGTCCTGACTTCTATATCTCTTTCATCTGTGAGAATACGCATTTGGGCCATATTATTGCAAACGACCTGTCTGATGACAAGGATATCTATAGGCACATGCTGTTCAGCATGTGCTCTGTATCTGTGAAGATCTCACTATTTACAGCGTATTGTACACCTTTGTATACTACCTATCTGGGTCAATGACTTAATCACTGTTCTGGTTTACTCTGTACTTCTGTCAGATTTTCTTCCAGACAGTGGAACCATTGGCGAACATGTCTGTATGCTAGAACATTGAACATTGTGGAAGGCTTTGTATTATTTTTTGTTAACAATAATAATAATGGTGTGACCTCCAGGGTGAGCGTGGAGAAGGCCAACCAGGACCCAGAGGCCCGCCGGGACCTCCCGGACCCCCTGGACCTGGAAACGGTGACCGCCCAGTACGTACACTCCTCTTTGTCAGTGTCTCTCATCGACTGTTTCATCATGTTTGTCACGAGGTCTTGTTCATTTGCGATTGTGCAGACGTTTGTTGACATGGAGGGCTCAGGATTCCCAGATCTGGACAAAATCCGGGTACGCTGATTCAAACTTCAAACTATGTTGACTGTTGGACGTCTTTGCATATTAGGGTCATTTTTGTTGTTTTTCAGGGTCTTCGTGGTCTTCCAGGCCCCCCAGGGCCTCCGGGCCCTCCTGGGAATCCTGGTACGTCGGTGACAATGGGAGCTGACGGCCCGGTCGGCTTTGGACCTCCTGGACCACCAGGACTGGATGGAGCTCCTGGACTACCGGTAAGACTGTGAGGCTAGTGTGAAGACAAGCTCCAGAGGGATGTTAGGAGGAGCGGGAGGGACTTTTACACTGATTGTTCCTGACTGACCTGCTGTTTTAGGGGCCGATCGGTCCACCCGGCCAGCCTGGTCAACCTGGACTCCGAGGGGAGAAGGTGAGAACGTCTGAGGTTGTTGAGAAAACCCTCTGATGATGGAAAAAAGCCTAACCAAACATCTCATTCCTCCTCTGCAGGGCGACTGTGCTGAGCTTGGTCTTCCAGGAGCAGTTGGAGAGAAGGTGAGTTCCCTCTGCCTCCTTTAAAGAAACACTGATGTGATACAGAAACCGCGCTTGTGTGTGGTGGTGGCTGCATCCAGATCTATCTTCTGCTCCATGTTTGCTTCTCTGCAGCAAGACGCTCAAGGCTCCAACTTTTTCTCCGGGTTGTTCTCTTACTTTACTCCAACCCCTCCGGTGTGTAACGGCTCACAGGTACTGGGTGTCCTATCCGCTGATTTCCTCTCCTTTACCTCAGCGTTTCTCAAATTGTGATCCACAGGCCAATGCTCATTGGTCCGAGCCATTGGTCGGCCAGCGCCCCCTAGTGGTCCACTATGACCATGAGTAAATTGTGTTTTTTCATGAAACATTTTTTCATCAAAAGATCACCGTGAGTCACAAAAGTGTCCTTGACCCCCACCAGAGAAAGTGGTCAAGTTAGCATTATTCCATTAACTAACCTATGAGTCAAGCTGTAGGCTTGTTCCTCCATTAGCGGGCCTACGGGCAAGCTAACGTTACTCGATTTTACGAGCCTACAGGCAAGCTAACGTTACTCCATTAATGAACCTACGGACAAGCTAACGTGACTCCATTAACAAGCCTAGGGGCAAGTTAATGTTAACAAGCCTTTTTATTGACCGGCTGTAACATGTATGATGCAAGTTAATACACCAGTTTGCTATCTGGGATGTTGTTCTGGGGCTATTTAGCTTGGTGGTCCATGATGTTTTGGGGGGGATAAGTGGTCCTTGGTCTGAAACTATTTGAGAAACACTGCTTTAGCTCCGCCATCCAGCCAGCTCTTTGAAAACTTCAACCTTTAACAAGCCACCTTCTGTTCCCTGTTTAAAGATCTGCAGAGGACGCATAACAGCAAGGTGTTTGCTCATTTAGCATCTCGTAAAAGCTTTTTTATGGGATGCTGACCTTTTTGGCCATAATAAGAGTTGGAGTTAGTCATAATGTTTGGGAGAAGATCCGTTTTTACGCGGCCTTTTGATGCCGGCGGAGGCCTGTGAGGTCCCAGCAGCCTCCTGTAAGCAGTTATCATGCAGAAACCATCAGGCTGATTTTCAGCTGGCTCCTACGGATGGACGCTGGCACCTTGTTACCGACTATTAATGCTCGATATTGGCTTTATAGTGTGACTTCTTCGACATTAACCATCATCACTCTGATAATTTAACCCACTTAACCGTCATGAATCCCCTCGCATGCCAGCTTTAGGGAAAGATCAACTTTTCCTGGCCAGCAATGGATCTTTCACAGACAGAAGCTAACAGCGTCTTCTGATGGGGGGGTTATTCGGTTCTCCAGGGTTCTCAAGGCGACTCAGGACAAGCAGGAACGCCAGGACAAACCGGGTTGGCGGGACTTCCAGGTCCCATGGGACCAGTGGGACCTCCAGGACCCCCTGGCCCACCGGGGCCACCGCACGGCGGCTATGTGAGACAACCAGAGGGAAAGCTGAGTGTTTGGTTTGTTTACATAGAGCACCATGGGGATTGTTTCTATCCATCATTTTGCAGGGTAACCGTGACGGCTATGAGACCAACAACGGTTCGCCTGGACTCAGAGGCCCACCTGGACCACAGGTACGCATTCACTCCATCACCCATGATTCCTTTGACTCACTTCACTTCAGAAACGTTGTCATTTCATGTTTTGCTGTGTCACATCTCGCAGGGTCCACCGGGCATCGCCGGCCTTCCAGTAAGTACGAAAATCCAAATAAAACCCCTTTTCTGTCTTTGAACCTTTGATGTAACGTCGCCGCTATCTTTTCCAGGGCCGGCCGGGTTTGCCAGGAAGCCATGGAGACAAAGGGGCGGAGGGACCCAGAGGTGCCCAAGGGATAGCGGGCATAGATGGATTTCCTGGGCAGGAGGTAGGAGCGACGATGCACTCTGGGATTCATCATTTTGTGTGTATTTAATCTGGGTATGATCAGCCTGCAGACTCTGATGTTTCCTCTTAATGGTTTGTCTTTTTAGGGCGAAAAGGGGGACAGAGGAGAGAAGGGCGACTCCGTGAGTGATGCTTGTTAGAGGCCGTGTTTCATATTTCTATTTGATTTTTAAGCTGCGGTGGAGGCGGCTCGGACACATTTGTCTCCAGCCTGCGCAGCAGATGGGAGGTTTTTTTGGACTGCGTATTTTTACATCACTGCTGTTGTTTTCTGACTCAACCCTTAAGAGTTCCTGGGGATGTTTTAAGTCCAGACCACTTTTTATTTTTTGTCCCCAGGAACTAATAAAGAGAGTTTGCTATAAAAATCTGTCTCTGCAGAAAACATAAGAATACCTCAAATTCAGTGTTGCTGCTAATCATTGACCATCTGAAGCATCTAATAGTAATAACAATTTAATGCTCCTCGAAGTGCATTTTATAGAAATTATTTGAATTTTTGTGGGGGGCTTTTCAATTATATTACTGTGGAGTTACGTAAAATCCCCCCAAATAGTTCATATTTGATATATATATTTTAGGCTTAAGTTGATTTAAAAGACTGACTCATTTAAAGTGGAAAAATATTGATATACGTTAGTGTTACAGCAGTTTTTAGGGAGAGGACATTTTTGGTCCTAGGGGACGATTGAGAATGTTTTTTATAAACAAACTCTTAAAGGTTTATTCTAAATTGTGTTGCACTGCATTAGCACATTGAACGGCCGGGTGGTTCTTTCTCAGGGTATTCCAGGACGCGACGGCGGGCCACCGGGACCTCCAGGGCCTCCCGGACCTCCGGGACAGCTCGTCTACAAGCCAACACGCGACGTGAGTCCCGCGTCCGGGTATCTGTCACATCTGTTTGCACATTTTGATTGCGCTGCTGCGTCACCCTGTCAATCACTCCCTCACCGAGTTACTGAGATTGACTAACAGTCACGTCCTGGCCTTGCCGTTTGCTCGCCTCACCTCCTACTAACTGACCTAACTTTGTCTTGCTGTAGTATAACGACGTGTGGGACGAAGGGTGGCAGGTGAGTCAACACACACCCTGAGGTCCCTTAAACTGAATGTGACTGCACACCTCAGCCAGCATGCTCACTTCGTCATATCTGTGCTGCACATTTCATCGTTTTCATTCTCTCCTCATTAGGGAGCAGGTGTTCCCGGTCGTGCAGGATTTCCGGTGTGTACATATATATATATATATATATTTTATTTTATTTTTTTTATGGTAAAAAAGATCCATAAGAAGGAACAAAGGAACTCAAGTGCGTTTTGTTTTGCTTTAGGGACCAATGGGACCGAAAGGAGATAAAGGGGACAGTGGTCCTCCGGGATTCGCACCCAAGGTGGGCTGATTCACTTTTTAATGAGATTGCCTCTGCGACTCACATGCCCATGCTTAGAAAAAAAAAAAAAGGACACGCGAGTTTCTTTTATGTCATGTTACGGCAACAGCTTTCACATGACTGCGGCAGCAGGAGGGAGTACAGGAAGCGGAATAGTATCAGGCTATTGCATAATCAACTACATGAGACCTTGTCAGTATGTCAGAATGAAAAATAGTGCATGTGAAACTTAATTTGTGATTTTCTAGGAACGCTCGCCACCGGAGAAAACAGGAAATGTTGTTCCGCATAGGACAAAAGAATGTTAACAACCCTCGCCGTCGGGATGGAATATCTGCGGCACAAGACTGGAGTCTGTAGGGTTGCCTCGCTTAGTTGCAATCACAAGAAAATAATTGACTTTCTGCAGTAAAACAGGAATCAGATCTGGATCTCTGGGGGAGAAAGCGATTGAACGTTTCATTTTATGGCGTTAAGAGTTTTGTGCTTCTTTCAGGGTGAGAAAGGAGAGCCGGGTGTCATCATGGGGCCCGATGGGCAACCGCTGTACCTGGGCGGCCTGGCGGGGAAGACGGTAAATAGCTTATAATATTTTCAAGATCCAAGATACTTATTGTCATTTCCACAGGTAGTGTACATGAGAACGAAATCGTGTTTCTCCCAGCTCTGTTTTTCTGGCGTAAACTAGATATAAAATATGGAATAAAAATTTCAAAAACAAAAAGAACATATTTCACCCAAAAATACACACAAATATACACAAAAATACCCACATATACACATATGCGATCAAATGCCATCAATGGCATTGAATTTCATACATAGTATAAACCAGTGTTTCTCAAATTGTGGACTGCGCCCTCTGGTGTTCCGCCATGACCATAAGTAACCATTACTTTAATGGCCATTAATGAGACTACAGGCAAGCTGACGTTACTCCATTAACGAGCCTACAGGCAAGCTAACGTTACTGTGTTCACGAGCCTATGGGCAAGCTAACGTTACTGTGTTCACGAGCCTATGGGCAAGCTAACGTTACTCCAATAACGAGGCTACGGGCAAGCTAACGTTACTCCATTAATGAGCCTACGGGCAAGCTAACCGTACTCCATTAACAGGTCTACGCACAAGCTTACTCCATTAACGAGCCTATGGGCAAGCTAACGTTACTGTATCAATGAGCCTACGGGCAAACTACCCTTACTCCATTAACGAGCCTATGCACAAGCTAACGTTACTGCATCAATGAGCCTACGGGCAAACTACCCTTACTCCATTAACGAGCCTATGCACAAGCTCACTCCATTAACCAGCCTACGACAACCTAACGTTACTCCATTAACGAGTGTACAGGCAAGCTAACGTTACTCCATCAACAAGCCTATGGGCAAGCTATCGTTAGTCTATTAAGAAGCCCTTCTGGACTGTGTTCAGTTTGCTATCTGAGGTGTTGTTCCCGGGCCATTCAGCTCGGTGAGCCATGAATTTTTGGGGGGAGAAGTGGTCCTCGGTCTGAAACAGTTTGAGAACATTGGTATAAACTCTTCATTAACTCATAATTCAGAGGTATTTGTTACATCCTCTTCATAATATGAAGCTTTTTTATCAATTTCTACAAAACATTCGATTTGTTTAAATGAATATAAACAAATCGAATATGAATATAAATGAATAAAGAGGAACAGCATGTGACAAGAGCCAACTTTAGACGCAGGTACTTTCCACACTTCTGCATAATGTGGAAGCTGCGTGTCGTCATCTGAGGAGGTGACATGAGGTTGCCGGAGCAACGCCGGGAGTTACTGCTGCGTCTTGTGATTTTGATTTTGACGGGATGTGCCTCAGCCGTTGCAGAAGGCGAGGTTACAGCGAAGCAATTACAGCGCCGCAGCCTCCAAGTATTCACAGCACAATGTACTCCAGGCTAAATAAAGCTCTGTTATGAGACCAGTCGAGGATTCCCAGTACATCTTTAATGCCATTTTATGTAGAACTGGTACTGCTGATTGCCACAACAACCTAAAATACCACCATGTCATGTTTGCAGGGGGATCCTGGACCTCCTGGCCCTGCTGGTCCTCCCGTATGTATCGAACATTGTATCTTTATTGCAGTTTTTGTGGATTTTTTGGAGTATTTCATGTATTTGCAAACCATATAAGCATGAAGAATAAGCATGACTGTTGGTTTCTTTAGGGTTCTTATGGTCCTGCAGGTCACAAAGGAGAGATTGGGCTTCCAGGCCGACCAGTGAGTGCTGTCTCTTTAAAATTCATATCATACCAAGTTTGAGCTCCGGAAAACCCCCCAGTTATCAATATATTATTCAGTGGATTTTGATATAAATGTGTAATGTGGTTGATTGTAGGGTCGCCCTGGGCTGAACGGTGGCAAAGGGGAGAAGGGAGACTCGGGTGGCGGATCTGGGTATGCTTATCCAGTGAGTACTTTTTTTTTTTTTTCTAACTTGGCACCAATCCCATCAACACCCAGTAATCAATATTTATTGCGTCCCAGGGTCCTCCGGGTCCACCAGGTCCCCCCGGACCACCCGGATCTCCTGCTCCCATCGACAGAGTCAGTGTGAGTGAACACAAATTATAAAGCGAATGAGTTTGGACGGAACACGAAGCATCATTTATTGATGAGTCTCATATTGATCAATTGAATTAATAATAAACTGTTTCTCATCTATTAACTCTATATTAGATTTGGATATTTAACTACCCCAAACACCAGGGAATTTTTCCGGGGTTTTTGTTTTTTTAGCTGATGAAAAATAATCAACCCACATGCTCGGTTGGTTTAATGAAAAATCTGTAATTGCTGATTTCAGGGACGTGATGATTACGCCAGGTATTACCCAGGTGAGTTTGCTGTGTGCTGTATGTCGAGAGTCCTGTGTGAGTTAAACATGCTCATCTCATCTCATAACATTAAACCCTCTCGTCTTTAAGCTTCTAAAGGGGAGAAGGGTGACCGAGGATTTCCAGGGATCCCTGGCATTCCAGGTAGTGCTACGTTATTAATAATAATAATAATAATAATAATAATAATGATAATATTCATTCGTAGAGCACTTATCAAAACATGGTTTGTGCTTTGTGCTTGAGCAAAATGCTTTACATGGATGTACATACAAACAGACATACTGTACATACATAGTGCCATAACACACACAACAGGGGCACTTATGATGCAGGGACCCAACATATCCCACCAAGAGCGAGCACTGGGCAAAAGGGGGCAACGAAAAAACTCCCTTTTAGGAAGAAACCTTGAGCGGGACAGAGATTAGAGAGAGTAGAGCAAAGGAGGGAGAAAAATAGGGGAAAGAGGGGGGGGAGATAGAGGGAGAGGTAGATGCAGAAGGCAGGAAAAAGACACAACATCAGGGTTATAACGGGGGGTCAAAGGCCTTACGGTACGGGTGTGTTTTTAGCAGGGGTTTAAAGGAGGACAGCGAATAAACTTTTGTTTCTGACACAGGTGCCGGATCAAATTTTGATGTTTACGCTTTCAAGGTACGCCTCATTCGCAGTATTTGCACTGACTACACGTCATTACCGCTGACTCACACATACGCCAGTGATGTGTGAAGGTGAAGTGAACATGGGTGTTTTTTTATGTGTTCAGAATGAGTTGAAAGGTGAAACTGGCTCCAAAGGAGAGAAAGGAGAGCCAGGTGGTGGAGGCTATTATGACCCTCGATATGGTGGAGCTGGAACACCTGGAATCCCAGGACCTCCAGTAAGATCACACATTTATAGTATTTTTTCAATTGAAAAAAGTGAGTAAAAACTCCTCGTCTAAATGTATCTCTCTACTTGATCCACCAGGGCCCCAGAGGTGACTCCATTGTTGGCCCTCCAGGCCCTCAGGGGCCACCTGGTCCACCAGGAAGAGGCTATGATGGGCAAGCTGGACCACCAGGCCCACCTGGACCTCCAGGGCCCGGCCTACCCGGAGCCAACAGGGGCACACAGAGTAAGTTCTATTTAAAAAGACACTCAAATATTCCAGATTAGTCGCATGTGATCTTATGGGACACTTCTAAATGACAGCTATCAGTATTCCTGGACCACCGGGGCCTCCTGGAACACCTGGACTACCAGGACACTCTTCTGGGGTGAGAAATCATGTACATTTTTGGATGTTTTCCTAGTATTGAGATATATACCACGAACCTCAGCTAGATTCAAACTGGCTGTTAAAATAGAAAGATTAAATTAATTCACAGTAAAAACACAAACGATTAAAAAGTCTGAACAAAGATCTGGTGAGTCCATGAAGAATCTGTACCAGTACTTCACTGAACTCATAAATTAGATGAACTATTTGGCTGCAATTAAAAGATTAATGTCAGATGGTAGCTCATGACAAAAAAATTCCATTACAACCTTGAAAAAAATAACCCGACACCACTTATTTTGTAAGTTTGTGCTTGCTACTTTTCCACTTGATCTTCTGTAAAGTCTAATTTGAGAAAATCTAATTTGCAATTAATGCGGGTTTCATCATGCCCACAGAGGTATAATGTAGTAGTAATTTAAAGAGCCAGTGTGTAAGATCATAAGCGGCAGGTCATTTACCGTAAGGGACGTGGACTTTGTTATGATCTACAACTTCACCTTTAGATACCAATGAAGATCTACTCACTGGAACTTAATGTCACAGGATTAGATGTAGAAAAACAAAACTGCTGTGTTTTTGTTGCCTAGGTAACAGTGTTACGGTCCTATGACACCATGAGAGCCACTGCCAGAAGACAACCAGAGGGCTCGTTGGTGTACGTCATAGAACAAACCGACCTCTACTTACGAGTCCGAGACGGCGTTCGTCAAGTCCAGGTACATGTGAAACATGTGTCCTCTTACATCAAAACAGGAGGAACAGTAATACCCTTCGTTGTGTATTCATGCATTTATCTGCTTTTGTTGTTCAGCTTGGACACTATATAGCTTTGCCCAGTGACGAAGTGAGTATATCTTTCAGAAGTGTCCTTTGCCCACATTTTTACTGTGTATAGTTTAGTACATGGTATGTGTACTATTTGCAGGGTAATGAGGTTGCAGCTGTGGAGCCCCCACCAGTCGTCCCATACTCCCCAGACCAGCACTCCGATACGCATGATTCTGAAAGGCACCCGGGGCACCACAGCCCTGAGAATCCCTCGCATCCCACGACGCACGCACAGCCTTCATACCCATCAAATCCGGATCCCAGATACCCATCCCACTCCGATCCCAGACAACCGTCCCAGCCCGATCCCAGATACCCTTCCCAGCCCGATCCCAGATATCCAACCAACCCTGATCCCAGATACCCAACCAACACCGACCCCAGATACCCAACCAACCCCGATCCCAGATACCCAACCAACCCCGATCCCAGATACCCAACCAACCCCGATCCCAGATACCCAACCAACCCCGATCCCAGGTACAACCCAGATCCCCGATATCAGCCGGATCCTCGGGTCCCAGCACCTTCGGATCCAAGGTTTCCCAGTTACACAGACCGGTTAAACCAACCAGACAGGAGACATCCTGTCCATTCAGCCCATGAACGCCCAGCATACCCAGACCATCACTATGCAGTCACCCCTCAGGGAAGACGACCTCCAACCGTGTACCAAACCCAATCTCACCGCCATACTTCAGGTCCAGCGGTAAGAGAACCTACCCTGAACTCATCGTGTTTAGCAACCATGCCTGCTCTTGCTATAAATCTTTACTTTGCTGTCGTGCTCATTGGTGTCCTTGCAGCTGCACCTGATCGCCCTGAACACCCCTCAAACGGGCTCCATGCACGGCATCCGGGGCGCAGACTTTTTGTGCTTCACTCAGGCTCAGGCCATCGGCATGACAGGAACGTTCAGGGCCTTCTTGTCTGCAAGGCTCCAGGATCTCCACAGCATCGTCCGCAGGGCTGACAGGGACAACGTGCGAATCGTCAACCTGAAGGTATAAATGCAACTTTATCAAACTACATGAATGTTTGGTCCTGCACCATCTAACTTGTGTTGGGTTATGGCATTAAGTAGATTCTTTCTTTCTGATAGCAAAAGAATCTACTGAACGCTATAGTATCACAATAGACACAATGAACATTGTTGGATTGGGTTGATGTTGATAGACAATGAGAAATGAGGCAATGAGATCCACCAAAACAATTCTCCTGTGTCAAATAGTCTCTGGATGTTGACGTGATTGTTTTCTGTCGTCCTTCAGGATGAAGTTCTATTTGAAAACTGGGAGGCCGTCTTCAATGAAGGCAGAATGAAGGAAAACGTCCCGATCTACTCCTTCAATGGCAAAGACGTCCTCAATGACAGCACATGGTGAGTCAAAAAACCCAGAGGCACTTGCAATCCAGCAGTAGAACCCTTCAAAGAACCATCCAACATTTCCTCCTGTCTTAGGCCAGAGAAGATGGTGTGGCATGGGTCCACCGGTGCCGGGCAGCGGCACTCTGACGGTTACTGCGAGACGTGGCGTGTGGGCGATCGGGCCCTGACCGGCATGGCGTCTTCGTTGCACAGCGCCAACCTGCTCCAGCAGAGCTCCAGCAGCTGCTCCAGCTCCTACGTTGTGCTGTGCATCGAGAACAGCTACGTCAGCCACGCCAAGAGATAGACACACTCACACACACCCAACACTGGACCAAGGCGAATCCCAAAGCCGTCACTCGGGTTTATATCCTGATTGTTGTCAAATACACACAAGTTTTATCTATGCACCGTGTGGTGCCCTGTAAATAAATGTTTGTTTTTCTGATTAATAATTACTTTATGTTCTTTATCCCCTCCAACATGGTGCTATGCAAGATTATCCCACCTGTGGAACATTCCGTTGTTTTCACGTCGGAGCTCTGGTGCTTTTGTTTAGGCTTGGTATGCTGTGGAGCTGGCAAGCACGGTGAAGATCTGGTTGGACTTTTTCTACAATGGTTTGAGTGTGATCGGAGAGGAAGTATCGGACATTTGAATTAAACAAATGCCCAGCAGCCAACTGTGCTGCAGGGAGATTGTACACAACCAAATATCCACACCTGTGGAATGGTTGACCATTTTGAAGTTCAAACGTAAACACTGTTCTTCAGAGCAATGAGTGGAGTGTGTGGTCACATAATGGTTTACACAAATGCCCTAAATGAATAATTCTCATCTAAACAAGCCATCCATCTGGTCTTGCAATGCCACTTCGTACCTTGTGAGGAGACGTTGAGTCACTCGAACTATCCGAGTGTGTCTTCTGTGTGTTTCTTTTACTGTGGGTGGTTCAGAGTGCAAAATGTGCTTTTTCAGGGAGATACGAATTGTATCTTTAAGTGCAGCTTTGTTGTCCTTTATCGGCTGTGGTGGCTCCATTACAGTTACAACTTACACGTAGTAAAATCAGGACAAATCATTCCCAGTACACCACTACTGCAGTTCCGATGCAAATGCTCCTCACCACCACCACAACCACCACATTCCTCAAGACCAGCCAACAAACAGACACACCAGCAAATTGAGTTGAAAACCTTGAAGGTGATTAAAAGTCAAATGTTGGAAATAGCACAATTACTTTGTCAAAATATTCAAGAAAATAGATTTTAGGAGAAATACTTGTCGGGAACATGAACACAAGCTGTCCTATGTTCTCGCTAACTTCTCTTTGACGCTGTAACCCAGAGCACTTGAGTACTAGTCTTTTCATTTTGTTTTTTCAGTAACAAAGGGGTATTTATTTTTTATAAACGTTTCTATTTCGCCTGTGTTGTATGCTATGAGTGCTTTCCTCGATAGCAAGTAGCAACATTTCCAATCATAGCCAACAAGTGTGCGAACAACACACGGTGATGCTAGCTGTTGCGAGCCCACTGCTATAAGGTTTATGCACACAGATGAAATGTATGTACAGATAATATCCCACAAATGTTTGTCTATGCACGGCCGAGAAGCATTGCCTGTTGTTTGTTTTGCTTTTTGATGACAAGGCCGTGGTATTTGAGAACAGTAAATGCACTGCAGCTATCTTACTGGCAGCACCGGTGGATAAAGTACAAACACTGGGGGAATTAAGTGTATTTGGACATGTTATGTACTAACAGAGCCATACCACATGCAGTATGTTTTGTATTAACTCTCACATTCTGAAATGCTGCATCTCATTAAATAAACCTGTGTGGAAATTGTGAGACCGGTGATGTGGTGCTTTTCTTAACCCTTGTGCTCCCCTTGGTGTATTTGTTGCAGTTTTCAATTAAGAATACTCATTCATTTTGTGTTAATGGTAGCGAGAGTCAGTAGTGCAAAAATGTCTATAGGGTTTAATGTGTCGTATTTTTTCATGAACACACTGCTCAAAAAGTAATTATATTGCTGCCATATCCAAGGATGGAATAACATACGACAATAATATTTCCCATTCTTTCGCCATTTAAAAATGTGGTTTAAGATTCACAGACTACCCCAAAGGAGTAATTATTCAAGAAATACATAAAAAATACTACTCGTGATCAGGACTGAGGTTTGTCAATAGATTTGCAGTGAGAGTAATTTGTAATTGTATTAAGGAAAACTCAAAAGGTCATGGACAACCTAAATTAATGTCTTCTCACATTACGTGGCATGTGGTTTTCCAAGATGAGGAGAGAACATAAAAAATAATTATCATAATTATAATAATTAATTTGTAATTTTCCTCAAACCTTTGGAAAGACAATAAGGGAGCAACAGTTATATATAATAATTACAAAATCAAATACATTTTTATTGTGGATTAATAAGTGTCCTTTTCACAGCCTCAACTGTTTTATGAGCCATGTCATATTAGTCAACAACAAGAACTACATTAGAGTTTCTCCTTGCTGCTCTGACACACACACACACACACACACACACATACAGCCGTCACTGCTGATCATCAGCCACCCACCTGTACAGCTGTGACTCGTTTGTTGACCCTCGGTTCTCACCTGCTCGTCTGCTCGTTAGCCTGAGTGTCACTCACACACATATAAAAGGTGCAGGTGGGAAATTTTTTCCTGTGGTAACTATCGATCCGTGAAGTCAAACTGTTCTTTTTCTTTCCTCAAGCGAGCTAAATAGTGCCGATAATTGAGGCTTTCTGTCACAAATCTTCTGCTGAAGGTTCTTCGGGCCGGTGTGTGGTCACAAATGTAGGGGTTTTATTTTAAGCATTATTTGAAAGAAAGAGGATGAAAGATATATTTAGGTAAAAAAAAATGATTAGCGCTCTCATTTATGAATTAACATATTTGTGAAGAAATGCATTTTTAAGCAATAAAAAAATCTGCAGAAGAGGATGTGTGAGAGCAGCTGAAATTCAAAGATAAAACAACCAAAAAGTGATGAATGTTCTTGATTTTCTCAGCCAATAATTCAAAAAGTATTAATCATCTTCCAAAACTCATGTGTCAGTGAAACTCAAACACATGGGTGTGAAATTTACACAGTCAATCACAATTATTACCAACAATATTTAACTGAACTTTATTGGCAGGGTTTATCTCTGTGTGTGCTGACGTCACACATCAAGGGTGTACAGTCACAGGCTGTGTGTGTGAGAGAGAGGGAGAGTGTGAGAGTGTGTGTGTCGGGTGATCCGCTCGTCGGTGTAAGAAGTGTTTTTCTGCTCCCCGTCATTAATGCGTAAGTCTTTCACTCAAAATATTTTATATGGAGCGAAGAGAATTCTGCTTTTTTCCCCCGACTGGTGAAAGACTTTGGTGGCGAAAGTTACATTTCAGTTCAGGGCGTCACATTTGTCAAGTTAAAACGGGATTTTAAAGTTTAAATATGATTTTTTACTGTTATTATCACATTGGAGTGACACATTCCTCCTTCCAATGTCATACTCTTCAGATTTCATTCTTTTTTAAATCATCTTAGTCATTTTAGTTTTAGTTTACCCTTCTGTGCAGTTTAAAGGTAAAGTGTGGGTGTCCTGCAGTACGCAAATGGCATTTCAGAAAATACTATTGTTGTTCAAACAATGATGATTCCTACAAAGAGATTTTAGTGGTTTTACTGGTCAAAAACACCAAACATACTGCTGAGTAACGATCGCCGTACACGCATACTTTCATATCCGGCTCAGAGAGACACATGCTTATTTCCTGAACTCGCAATGGCCCGAGGAGCAGCCAAGGTTCATAACGGACATGGCCGACACTTGAATAAAAACAAAACTGACGCTCATTGTTAAAGTGTAAACACACACACACACACATACGCAACAGTGTAACAATAGCTTACTTGTGGAACCAGCAGAGCAAACACCAAAATGTAAACACACACACACACACACAACAGTGTAACACTAGCTTATTTTTGGACCCAAATCAGCTGCTGGATTTCAACACGGAGAGAAGTGAGAGTGCAGTCGCCCCTTTTTCATTTCCTCTATGTACAAAAGTCATACAGTTATTTTGCGGGAAATGACAGATAGACCCAATCTCATTTGTGCTTCCTGGGGTGTGACCCAGGTTTTGGCCTTCAGCCAAACACACACACACACACACACACTCATACGGTGACTCATGTATCAGGCATTTGATTCAGGTCAGATAACTGTGGCAAAAATCTGCTGGTGCTGCATCGGCGTGACTCGACTCGACGTCTGCCGCTGACAGACCGACACGAGGGTCCAAACAGCCGCCGGATGGATCTGCCTGCCGGAGCGGGTGAGGGAATTCTCGCCTCTGGGCTCCTTCACGACCTCAAAGCTGACAGGTGAGAAGATTCTTTTTGGGTTTCCCCGACGCCCCTGATTTTATGTTTGTACTAAAAGCTGAGCGATGTGTTTTCAAGGCTTGACTGTGCGTCCACGACGAGCAACCAGTCCAAGGAGCCGCCGCTGTTTTTCCAAAAAGAAACACTTCCTGCAAAGCTGTGAGTCGCCTCTGTGTTCTCTGTGGCTGTGAGACACGGCTGTAAAGGGAACAGCTAACATTTTTTCTTTGTCTTTGTTTTGATTTGGCGCGTTGAAGTCCAGACCAGCAGCAAAGACCAGTCTCCCCAGTATGGAGCCATGTTTCCCTGAGTAGCAACCAGTCGAAGGAGCCGCCGCTGTTCTTCCAAAAGGAACCTCCTGTAACACAGTGAGTCGTCTCTGCGTTCTCTGTGGCCACGAGACACAATTTGTAAAGGGAACATTCTAACAATCTTTCTTTCTGTTGTTTTGAAGTCCAGACCAGCAGCAAAGACCAGTCTCCCCAGTATGGAGCAGTGTTTCCATGAGGAGCAACCAGTCAAAGGAGCCGCCGTTTGTTTTCAAAGGGCGCCGTTCTTCTGAGGCCGAGTGAGTCCACACAAGCTGAGGTCACACGGATAAAAAGCCCTAATACTGATAAAAATCATCCTGATCAGAAAGTTAACGAAGTGCCGAATCAAATATCCCATTGTGACGCGCACCGATGTTTATCCACAATTCACCACAATGACGCATATTGTCTTGTCTATTTTGAAGCAGAAAAATGACCAGTTGCTCCGAAGTGGGAGTGAGTCACATAGACACAAACGCACCCACCATCCGCCATCTTTAGGGTCCATACGAGTGGTTTGGTACGAGTCATTAACCCCTTGTTGACCGGGACTAAGTGCCCAATTGCCGGCCACTCTCGGGACTTGAGCTTGGGTGTAAGTAGCGGGGAGAGTGTTGGACCGGGGGGGATGCGAAAGCCCCTCGCCCAGTTTCTTTCATTACATCCCTAACCTGGGGGAGAACCAGCACAATCGGGCCGGTTTGTGTCCCGATCTCCCCCTTCCAATCAAAGCCAGAAAAGGACGATTGTCTGACGGAAGAGGAAGTAAAAACAAACATAAAACTGAAAACAACCATCACGGCTTCTTCCTATCAGTCCGCCATGTTTGTTTACACTGAAGTCATGTTTGACCACGTGAGATTTGGAGTATTGGGCGTGAAAAACCTGATACTCTGGTGAAGAATCGGTTAGTGTGTGTGTGCGCTCAGTAGTGGACACACACACACTATAAGATCGGAATAGAGAGATCTTGTGCGATCTGTTTTTTGTTATCATCAAGTGTGCGGTTTGCCCTTGAATGTGTGCCAGCCTTATCCTCAACCATTGGGCAAAATGCCAAATACGTTTTAACCCTTGTCTAACCCCAACCAGTGGTTTAATGCCAAGTATGGCCAATGAATGATTGGAATGCCAAATATGGCCAATAATAAATAAATGCGTGCAATAAATAGTTGAAATGCCAATGACCGCCAACAAAGGGTTAATCTGCCTTTATTAAGTTTCATTCTAAACTAAAATCCAATGGGGGGAAACAATGGGGGAAAGTGTGCTTTGAAAGAGTCACTAGTCAACCAGAAATTTGTCCAGATGATGAGCTTTGTGCTCCTCCACAGATTCCAAACATCAGCATTTCACGAAGCTCCACCTGCTGGACACACGGACAACATGTTGACGGTGTGTAAACGTACAAAAGACCAGAAAACATGGTTGGCTTTGTGCCGAAAGTGTCATTGTTGTTGTTTTCCAGCTGCTCGAGGACCGTATTGTCGCGTTTGTGAAGGCGGAACTAAAGAGGATGGGGAGGACTTTGTCCTCAGAGAGCTCCGATGACGGTGCGGCAGAGGACGAGGACATGAGGGACACCAGAGAGGCATTTGAGAAAATCGTTCAGTACTTTCTGAGAAGAATAGACCAGATGGGGGAGCTGGCTGACTCTCTGCAGAATCGTAAGAATAAGAAGAGTGTGTGAATGTTAGATGTTTTCTCTGGTTTCTCTGTGTTTGCTGGATCTTCTGTTCTTGTTGGTGTAGGGTCTCCTGCCGTGTGCCGACGAAAGCTCCAACAGAACCTGCAGAAGAAATTCCAGCGTTTGTACGAAGGCACCGCTCACCAGGGGAACCCGACGTTCCTGAAGGAGATCTACACAGAGCTGTACATCACAGAGGGCGGCACCGGAGAGGTCAACGACGAACACGAGGTCCGGCGGATCGAAGCGGCAGCCAGGAGGTCGGCCAGGCCAGAGACCACCATAAGGAGCCAGGACATCTTCCAACCGTTGCCGGGAAGAGCACCTCCACCGCGGATGGTGATGACGAAGGGAGTGGCCGGCATTGGGAAGACCGTCCTGACGCAGAAGTTCTCCCTGGACTGGGCCGAGGGGGACGTCAACCAAGACATCGACCTTCTCCTTCCCCTCACATTTCGAGAGCTGAATCTTCTGAAAAACAGAAGGTGCAGCCTGGTGGAGCTTGTCCATCACCTGTTCCCCGAGACCAAAGAAGCGGGGATCTCTGGGTTCGAAGGCCTCCGGGTGGCGTTCATCCTTGACGGTCTGGACGAGTGCCGACTCCCCCTGGACTTTGGCAATGACCAGGCCATCGGCAACGCCACGGAGTCCACCTCGATGGACGTGCTGCTGACGAACCTCATTCGGGGCGAACTGCTTCCCTCTGCGCGGATCTGGATCACGACGAGACCCGCGGCCGCCAACCAGATCCCGCCCCGGTGCGTCGACGTGATGACCGAGGTGCGAGGGTTCACCGACCCGCAGAAGGAGGAGTACTTCCGGAAGAGGTACAAGGACGAGGAGCGGGCGAACGCAGTCGTCTCACACGTCAGAACATCGCGAAGCCTCCACATCATGTGCCACATCCCCATCTTCTGCTGGATTACGGCCACCGTTCTGGAGGATGTTTTGAAAACCAGCAGGAGAAAAGAGCTACCAAAGACCCTGACGGAGATGTACATCCACTTCCTGCTGGTTCAAGCCAAACTGTGGAACGTCAAGTATTACGAAGGTGCCGAGACGGATCCACACTGGAACCCGGGGAGCAGGGAGATGATCTTGTCTCTGGGGAAACTGGCCTTTGAGCAGCTCCAGAAGGGCAACCTGATCTTCTACGAGGCCGACTTGCTGGAGTGCGGCATCAACTACACAGCGGCCTCCGTGTACTCGGGGGTCTTCACCCAGATCTTCAGAGAGGAACGAGGGCTTTATGAGGACAAAGTCTTCTGCTTTGTCCATCTGAGCATTCAGGAGTTTCTGGCCGCCCTTTACGTCTTTCTGACATTCACCAACTCTGGCATCAACCTCCTTCTGCAGGCGCAACCCTGGTGGTCCAAAATACTCAAGGACAAGTCGAAGCTGTCGTACCTCTGCCAATGTGCCGTCAACGTGGCCTTGCAAAGTCCAAACGGTCACCTGGATCTGTTCCTCCGCTTCCTCCTGGGCTTTTCGCTGCAGACCAATCAGAAGCTCCTACAAGGGTTGATGACTGGAGCGGGCAGTAGTTCCCAAGACACGGCCGAGACGGTGCAGCTGATCAAAGGCACGATCCGTAAGAGTCTCTCTGCCGAGCGAAGCATCAACCTCTTCCACTGTCTGAACGAGCTGAACGACCGCTCTCTGGAGGAGGAGATCCAGCAGTTCCTGACCTCTGGGGGTCTCAGTACAGATAAGCTCTCTCCTGCCCAGTGGTCCGCTTTGGTTTTTATCTTGCTGTCGACTGAAAAAGTGCTGGATGTGTTTGACCTGAGGAAATACTCGGGCACAGAGGAGGGTCTCCTGAGGCTCCTGCCGGTGATCAAAGCCTCCAGCAAGTCTCTGTAAGTCACGCATTTATTGGACGTGGGTCTGTCGTGAGGCCTCTTTGTTTCTCAATAGGTTTTCTCATCGATAGTTATGATTAACGTGGTCGCGAAAATAACTGTAAAGGCTTTTTCTTTTTTTTTTCAGAAGTAGGATGATGTTTCGTAACCGTGACATGTTTTGACTGACAGCCTGCATTCTTCTCAGAAGTGTTGCTGACGTGTTTTACCAGCTGTTTTGAGGCGTGACCGACCCGACAAACTTGTCAAATCATGCTACGGGGGGGTGTTGTACTTATTGCTCTCCGATCCAACAATCAGCCATATCGGACTATTGTGGAAAGAAACAGCCACATCATGGACTGAGACAGCGCGAGCAGTGGCGGAATAAATGTACTAAGGGCCCCGGGGCCCCGGGGTGAGGTGCCCTGCCATGCGGCCACCGACCGCCCACGCAGATTCGACAAATCTGTCTGGCCGGTCACATCTCCGAAGAACATCTGATAAGACACGTCAGAAATTAATTATTTGTTCTAATTGTTTGTTCTAATGATACAACAGAACGATTGACTAAATACAAACACACACAAATGTTATGTTATATTCCACTCCTGTGTATCTTGTGGTTGTTGAGAAGATCACACAGACTTGCTTTAGAATAGTTTAACTGGTGCAAAAACACACAACACAGGCAGGAATGGTTCAGTCGCATATTTTAAATGGTAAAATCCAACCTGTTTTACAGACTTAACAGCTGTAACCTGTCAGAGAAATGCTGTGACAGTCTGGCCTTGGCTCTCAGCTCCCCGAGTCTAAGGGAGCTGGATGTGTCCGACAATGAGCTGCAGGACTCGGGAGTGAAGCTTCTCTCAGCCCGGCTGGAGGGTCCAGGGGGACGACTGGAAACACTAAGGTTGGATTGTGCGGGAAAGTTAAATATAAGCAGAAAACTTCATTCTGATTTGAAGTGTTCTCTGAGTTGATAGAGTCGCCACAAAACCCAGCAACTGCAATAATAAAGTATTTTTTCCCCAAAATTTTCTAGGCTCAACCAAAACAATCTGACGGATGAATGCTGCCTGGGTTTGACATCCATTCTCACGTCCTTAAGTCTGCGAGAGCTCGACTTGAGTTACAACTATTTCCAGGATGCAGGAGTGGAGCAGCTCTCGAACGGATTGAAAAGTCCAAACTGTACCTTGGAGTCGCTGAGGTCTGTTTATCATGAGGGTCCTGTTCATTCACAAATCCACTGTTGTTTATTTTCATTTTAATTATTTTGTCAAGATGTTTTTGGACCATTTAGAGGGTCAAAATCCCCAAGAAAACATCTAATATTTGGTATCTTTGAGGATCTTTCAGGCTGAAGCTGATTTATACAAGACTGACTAATTTAAAGTTGGAAAAAATATTAATATGTGATATTTTTGCATATTTTATATTTTGTGTGCCCAGTTTGCTATAAAAATCTGTCACTGCAGAAAAAATAATAATGTCTCAAACTCAATGTTGCTGCTAATCATTGACCATCTGAGGCTCTAATACTAATACTAATAATAATAATAATAATAATTAAATCCTCTTTGATATTAATTTTATGGAAATTATTTGAGTTTTTGTTTTTTTCTTTTGATTAAAACACTGTAATGTTACGTAAACAAACCGGACTAAACCCCCCGCAAATAATTCATATTTGATATATATATTTCAGGCTAAAGTTGATTAAAAAGATTGAAAAAGTTTTTGAAGGAAATCTAAAGGGTTCAAATATGTGAGTTGAACACTTTCTCTGCAGGCTGAGTGGCTGTAAGCTCTCAGAGGGGAGTCCTGCTACTCTGGCCTCAGTTGTCGGCTCCCGCTCCGCTCGTCTGAGAGAGCTGAACCTGAGTGACAACGATCTCCAGGACACAGGAGTGAAGCTCTTCTCTGCTGGGCTGGAAAATCAGCAATGTTCACTGGAAACTTTGAGGTGAGGTCATATTTTGTGGCATATATAAAGTTTTAAGTCCTTTTGAAGGAAATGTAGGGTGATGGGAAATGGTTTGGGTTGAAGTGAAGGATAGGTTAGTATACTGCTTACAGATGCTCAGGCTTTAAAAGATCATTCGAACAATCAGTCCTTCCACATGGCACATGTCTGGCAAACAAAGGAATCTGGTCAGCAGTGCACATGTTAGCAAAGTGACCGCAATCATTTGATAATACCATTAATATATCCCCTTTGATAATACCAATTGGTGTTGAATTTTATACTGTTGGAAAGCCTTATTAGTCACCTTTACAAGGAGGTACAACTTGTAAGGATCCTGCATTCATGGAATGAGCAATGCAGCTAAACGTGTGGGCAAACCCCCCAAAAAGGTGCCAAATCAGAGAAATTATTGCCTGAAATAATGTTTCCAAACTTTTTTGGGGGGGTTTACATTGTCTTCATAAGAAGATTTACGTTTTCACGCCACATTTCTCACAGTTTAAATCGAACAAGACTCACAGAGAAGTGCTGTGAAGACCTCTCCTCATTTCTGAGCAGCACCTCCTCTGCTCTGAAAATGTTGGACCTGAGTGACAACGACCTCCAGGATTCGGGGGTGAAGTTGCTCTCTGCTGGACTTAAAAGCTCCAACTGTCCACTTCAAATGCTCAGGTTTGATCAAGTCAGTTCTGGGGTTTGGACTTGCTGGTGTCTCTTGCTGCACATTATTAACTAATTTCCCTGCTCCGACAGACTGAATCAAACCAACCTCACAGAAGACTGTTGCTTGGAGATCTCATCGATGGTCAGCTCTTCCAGTCTGAGAGAGCTGGACCTCAGTAACAACAAAGTGGAGGATTCAGGAGTGACTCAGCTTTCCACAGGGCTGAGAAGTCCACACTGCACCTTGAAAACCCTCAGGTCAGAATACGAGACTTCACAATGTGCCAAACCAAACATGCTTACTTACTTTAGCATATCAAATGCAACTGAGATAGTACAAAAGGAAATCATCAATCAACATCTCTAGTCCCGTTACCTTCCTAAAGTCAACTTTTTGAGAGGAATTCATCTGCACATTAACCCTTAAGAGTTCCTGGGGACGTTTTTTGGGCCAGATGTTTTTGGACCATTTAGAGGGTCAAAATCCCTAACAAAATATGTGACATTTGATATGTATCTTTCATGTTGCAGCTGATTAACATATGTGGACTGAACTGATATATTTCAGGCTGAGTGGCTGTAAGCTGTCAGAAAGCAGCTGTGAAGCTCTGGCCTCCGCTCTCGGCCTCCAGCCCTCCGGAGGTCTGATGGAGCTGGACATGAGTAACAACACGCTGGGGGACGCTGGAGTGAAGCTGCTCTGTGATGGACTGAAGCATCCCCACTGCATGCTGGGAACGCTCAGGTCAGCTGTTACAATGCGATGTGAGATTTTATGTTTTCCGCCTGATTCGTCATTTTGGTGAAGATGGACAATGTCACAATGTATACACTATCTGTAGTGTGCTGTAAACACCTAGAATGTACCAAAAAATGTATATGAGGACTTAAATATTTGCTAAAACACAAATAATTGTCATTATATTGTTGATCTACACACATAATAATTTAATATTTGAATATTTGACTACTCATGCAGTTCTTTTTTATATTTTGGATTACTTTGATTTTATACTTTCTGCTTTTCTATGTGTCTTTCATCTATCTATCTATCTAACTATCTATAGTCAGTCTATCTATCTATTCATCTATTCATTCACTCATGATCCATCCATCCATCCTTGTTTTCCAGGTTGGCTCAAACCAGTCTCAGTGAGAAATGCTGCCAGAAGTTCTCCTCCGTTCTCAGCTCCCAGTCTTCCAGCCTGAAGCACTTGGATCTCAGCAACAACGACCTTCAGGACGCTGGAGCCAAGCTGCTCTCGGCTGGACTGGAGAGCTCAACCTGTACACTTGAGACTTTGAGGTTAGCATGATAGCATAGATGCAAGGACGTCTGTTGTAGTAATAGTACTAATCATGGTACATCTAGAACCCTTGCTTGACCAGCCCAAAAACGTCCTCCTGTGTGGTTCCTGTGTCTCCATGCAGGTTGTCTGGTTGCCTCATTGCAGGAGAAGGTTGCTCTTCTCTGCTCACCGCTCTGCGCTCCAACCCCTCCCATCTCCGAGATCTGGACATGAGCTACAACCATCCCGGAGATTCAAACCTGAAGTTGCTCTCTGCTGGACTGGAAGATCCACGCTGGAGACTCGACGCCCTCCGGTACGTTTAGAAGCTTGTGAATAAAGAGTTTACGGCTTGTTCAATTGGCGGCACTTTTTGATTTAATGCCTGGGTTATCTAAGACAAAAATGGTTGTTCAGAAGTGAAAAAAGTATTGATGATGAAAGATGATGATGAATGAACATCACCTTGTTATTTCATTACATTTGTTTGTGTTGGTTTGAAATTAGTCTTTACCTCCTCCTTATTGACTGCTGAAAATGTGCGGCCCAGCTTAAGGCCTCAGTTTTAAATTTGTAGTTGAACAGGCTGTTTGACACGGTGAGATGATATGAGGGATAACTGTCTGCTTTGGTTTGGCTCAGTGTCGACCACAGTGGTGTGCAGTGGTTGAAGCCTGGTCTACAGAAGTGTAAGTTTTTTTCTCTGAGTTTTGTTTTTTTAAATTGGTATGACATTCATGTCTATCTATCCATGGTCTATCTATCCATGGTCTATCTATCTATCTATCTATCTATCTATCTATCTATCTATCTATCTATCATCCATCATCCATCCATGGTCTGTCTGTATCTACCCATCCATCAATCCTTCCATCGTCCATCCATCTATTGTCTGTCTGTCTGTATCTATCTATCTATATTCATTTATTTATTTATTTAAGCCGGGTCTACAGAAATGTACGTTTTGTTTTTTTTTTCTGTTATTTTATTTTATTTCTAAATTGGTACGACATTCATTCATTTTGTTTTCATGTTTCTATCAGACGCCTGTGAGCTGACCCTGGACCCCAACACCACCCACAAAAACGTTGTGCTGTCCGAGAACAACAGGAAGGTGACGCTGGCAATCGACAAGCAGCCATACCCGGACCACCCGGACAGGTTCGACTGGTGCTACCAGGTGTTGGGGACCAGCGGGCTCGCCGGCCGCTGCTACTGGGAGGTGGACTGGGAGGACGGGGTGGACATCGGGGTGACGTACCAAAGCCTGCGGAGGAGAGGCGCCCGCGACGGCAGCAGGCTCGGGTGGAACGAGAAGTCATGGAATCTGGAGCTCACCGCCAAAGGTTACTACGCCTGGCACAACAACATACGCACGACTCTCCTCCACCCTCCGTCCGAGGCCTCGAACAGAGTGGGTGTGTATCTGGACTGGGACGCCGGCTCTTTGTCATATTACGCCGTCAAGTCCAACACACTGAGCCACCTTTACACCTTCCGCTGCACATTCACCGAGCCCCTCCTCCCTGGGTTTGGATTTCTGTCGCTGGATTCATCGGTGTCCTTGTGTTAGAAGTAAGGGTATAACTGATTCGATACTGATAACGGTCCGATATCGGCAAAAACACCCCCCCAAAAAACCAAGTATCGGATTTTATCAGCCTGCACCTAAAATCTCCAATATAAGCTCTCAGATACAAGCAGTCCATTCCAGACTCTGCTCCACTTCTAATGGTTATTTTGCACTTTAAAAATGTAATTTTTGGTTAGTGAAAAAGTATGATTCGTGCTGATATCATATTGGATCGATATCAGTATCGGTCAATACTCAAGGCTACAATATTGGTATTGGGTTGGAAATGAAATAGTTGTATTGGGACACCCCTAGTTAGAAGTATTAGACATTGCACTAAATACACAAATGCCAAGTGCTTTAATGGACGTCAGCAAAGTTGTGTGCCTCTTTTGCAAGTAGATTTCAAGATATATAACAGGATAGATCTGTTATGGTTATTTCTAGCATGTTGACAAAGCATTCATGTGCGCAGATGTAATTTATTTTTTTGTATTTATAACAATTTTGTAATTTGTTGTATTTATAAGCAATAATTAGCATTGACAAGTATTAAACTGCATTTGTAATAAATTAGATACATTTCTTGTTGATAATAAATAGTCTATTTACACTTCATTTTAATGAAATTAATACACACATTAATTCTCTTAAATATTCTTTATTTTTAAAAATCTGTCCATCAAATTCACCTGTTCCATCACATCTGATGGAACAGGTGACTGAACAGTCCTATCCAATACAATTTGCAATATATTTTCACATTCTATATTTACATAATTCACAGCTGACCTTTTCAGATCATCTATGAAGGTAAACTCAGAAAATGTCTTAAATATGAGGTACAGTGAAAATTGGGAGGGATATGCTGATTATTTATGAAATAATGTGTTCCAAACACCATCATAAAAAGCACATTAACAAAACCTGCATGAAAAAAACTTGTAAACTGTGTAAAATATGTAAAATATCATACAAAATAATACAGTTGTCATGATACAGTGCATCATTTTCAGATAGTCAAATGTAACAGCGGGAAATTCAAAGTCTGATTTTTGGAATGTTTTCACAATTTTCATTAACAAAAATATTTGAATTCTTGAGTAAGAAGTACAAAGCTGGTCCCATCTGTAGAACACAGTCCAGTTTCTATGGCAACCTCTCATCTTCAGGACGTTGCTCCCAGCGTGCGTGTGAGTTTTAAACAGCACTTACGTCTTTGGCTCTGCAGTGGCACCCAGTAGTTTGTGGTTGAGTCCAATGACCAGCGGGCAGAAGCGACTGAGGCCCACAAAGTCACAGCAGAGGATGTTGACTCCGCCCCCCTCGGGCCCCGGCCTCTGCTGCGCCACCCAGCCGAGCAGCAGGGACAGAGCACGCGTGGTGATCTTCCTCATGGTCTGGAAGGGATGGAGGGCGATGTAGCGGCCGTCCTCCGTCAGGTTCAGACCGCTGACGTAGAAACCAGCTGGACAACAAGAGATGCTTTCTTATATTGCGGCGAATTCAAACTGATTAACCCTTAAGAGTTCCATTTTTTGCCTACATGTTTTTTTACCATTTTGAGGGTCAAAATCCCTAACAGATATTTGATGTCTGATATGAATCTTTCAGGCTGAAGCTGATTAACAAGACTGACTTATCTAAAGTTGGAAAAATGTTAATATATGATATTTTTTCAGCAGTCTTTTGGAAGGAGACGCTTTTCGTCCTCAGGAACTAATAAGAGAGTTTGCTATGAAAATCTCTGCATTCACTGAAGAAAAAATAAAAATGCCTCAAATTCAATGTTGCTGCTAATCATTGACCATCTGAGGCTCTAATAATAAAAAAAATAATTAAATCCTCCCTGAATTGCATGTTATGGAAAGTATTTGAGGTTTTTTTCCGATTAAACTACTGTAGTTGCGTACACAAACTGGCATTTAGAGGGTTAAAATACCCCCAAATAGTTAAATAATATTTGATTTATAAATATTTCAGCCGGACTCATTAAAAGTGGAAAAAACACAAATTGATGTTATTTTTACCGTAGTTTTTAGGGAGGCGACGTTTTTTGTAGTGTGATTATGATTGAGAAAGTTTTTTAAAGGAACTCTTAAGGGTTTAAGTTAAAATCTACCTGGTCTTCCTTTGCGCTTCTGGTCCTCCAGGTAAGCGATGACCTTCTTTGGATTGGGGCTGTCGGCGTACCTGGAGAAAGAGTACAAAGGACCCTTTCACCAACCCGGCTCAGATTTGACGTGAAAGTAAATTAGGCGAGAGAATAAGAAGAATGTGTCTACCAGTAGGGAATAACGTCCCACAGCTCGGGGTGAAACAGCACCATCTCCTGGTTGTCATAGGACACGATGACCTGCTGACCTCTGGACCAACAGGAGCGCAGAGTGGGACTGTTCTGAATACAAAAAACAATTAAAGCACCTTGTCTCTTATAGGAGACTTTCAAAATAAAACACACCCTAATTTACCTGCGATGGGCAGATTTTCGACCCAAACAGTGAAAACATGAACTCCACGAGGTGTGTGTGATCCGCGTCGGTCAGCAAAGTGAAATCTGAGCAGCTGATTATAACGACCTCTTTGGGGTGAGCATCCAACCAGGCAGCCAGTTCCTCCAGAGCCTCCTACACACACACACACACATAATGCTGTTATCATGTTCTGCGTTAATCGAATCAGCCTGAGCACGCGCGGCGCAAATGTTCCTGGGATGAGAAGTGCGTGTACCTTGACAGTCAGCAGCGTGTAGATGCCGTGAGCGAAGAACAAGCCGCCGCCGCCGCCGCTCGGCTTCCTGGCGATCCGCAGGTCCAAGAAGCGGATGCCGAGATCGCACTGACAGCTCAGGACGGACTGCTGCGGAGACG
>CAESWR010002565.1:24741-41880 GCA_903171835.1 Mullus surmuletus | reverse complement strand
CCCCCCCCCCCCCCCTCAAAAAACAACCAATTTTTACTCCAAAAGCTGTCAGACCTCCCTTGTATTCCACTGAATGTCAACATCATTAATAAACATTTAACTCCGGTTTGAAATGTTAAACACAACACACGCCTTTGGTCTTATTTGTAGTGCGTACAGTCGCAGTGGTCTGAATATAAAAATATCCCCCACGCGCTTCCTCCTCCTTATCCTACAGGAGAAAGTAGGGCAGCGTCGCCGGAGCCGTACAGTATGCACATTGTTCCTGGAGCCACATAAAGGCCTAATGCAGACTTACATGTGTGTATTTATATTCATAATGCCTTTTAACAAGTTCAAAGCCAAGTGAGTTAATGTACAAATCGGCGGAGCGGCGTGATGGCGGCGGCGGCAGCGGCTCTGATCGCCGGGATCGGTCCTCAAAGAGCAGGCGTGGGTGTCTCATCTCGCTCCCCTCCTCTCGCCAGGCTCGCCGGGTCACTCGGCTCAGATGACCTCCTACTCGGACAGCGGCTACCAGGACAGCAGCGTGAGTTACTACAGCAACCAGAACGTGGTGCGCTCGGAGCCCCGCGCCTCCATCTCCAGGAGCCCCAGGGCCGAAGGTCAAGCGTCTGGGCAGGTAGGAGCGACGATCACCACGTGACGAAACGAACCTCAGCAGCTGTTAGAGGTCGTGGTTTGCTCAGTATCTCCTCTACGGTGGAGGTTTAGGTGATGCTGTCAAGTCTCTGTTTTCAGTCAGTTAATATTGGGGTTGAGGTCCATATTCAGGTTAGTGAAACATTGTGAATAAGCCGTTTCCATGGTGATCAAACAGGGTTCTTCCTGTATCCATGGTGATTGTAATCAATGGTGATATGGCGATCAAAGCAGCCACGCACGGAGAAGGTCTGCTACAAACCCTGCTTGGCGTAACTTTGCGCTTGTGGATCTGTCTATCCCGCTACTTTCTAGTGCTCCAAATGCCAGGATGTTTGTGTCTTTCATCACACTGATGAAGTGATTGGCATGGTGTTGCTCTCGCCTTTGGCCATGTTTACAAGGAGTTCCTGAACTCCAAAGACCAAGATTCCTTGCTGATAGAACATCTTTGGAACATCTTGCCCGAAAGAGAATCTGATGTTAATAGAAACGTAGCCACCATTACAATGACCAACAACATTCTAAATTTGGGGTGAATTATCCCCTGATCATCCTGCGTCAAATTCTGTCTCTGTAGCAAGAGCAGCACTTTGCCTTTAAATGTTCTATACGTGATGTTTCCTGCTACTTCACAGTGCAGCTGCACCTCAGACCAAAACAATCTCTCCGTCACATTTCTTCTCGGGCCCTTCGGCTTTTTCATTGTTTCGCTCCATCTCGCTCCGTGGCCCGTAGCGCGCCATGACCTTTAATATACCACCGACTCAAAATCATTTTCCTCGCTTCCACTTCCCGCCGCGGCTCAGTGACAACATGTGGATATACGATAGAAAAACACTGATATGTGGTGACTAGCTAAACATCTCCCTCTCGTTTTGTGTTGTCGCTCATGGTTAGCCGCAACGTGCTAATCCGGCTGACGACTGCATGCGACGAGGCTCGTAAAATTAGTCGAGCAGAGTAATTTTGCGTGTTTATTTGCAGGGTGCAACATAAAAACGCTGCGGACACAATTGCTCTCTGATGCTAACGTCATTGTGATCTGCTAAAACGAACTGGTTAGCATTATCGAGGTCTGGCAATGGAGAGCTGTGATTGGGTAGTTGGTGTGAATGAACTTGTCAATAGGCAATAAGCCTTTTCTAAGCGGAATATTAGTAATAACCTGGTTGCGCGCAGCTATGTAAACACAAATAACCCATTTGAATAACCAGAATAGGCTCATATTCCCGTTTAAAAACCCAAATATTACCTGGTTCCTCCTTCTCTAAGGTGAATATGTGATGATGTCTCCTCCTATCAGGATCTCCCCATCTAAAGGAAGATGGATATCGACTGCATGGAAACGTAGTCACTAATTCTAACATTGTGATCTAAAAAATGAGCTAATTAGCATTAGCGAGGTGGGGCGTCGGAGGGCCGTGATTGGATAGTTTGTATGAATGAACACAGATTTGAGGCAAATAAAGTTTAGCATCTCGTAAGTCAAAACGCTTCTCTTATACGGTTGGCGATAGTCTTGCAAAAAAAAAAAAACCTGTTAAATGGACTCCTCGCTGCTCTTTTGTGCGCTTTTCCTCGATTGCTGGTATTCCGCCCAACTCGTGAATAATACCCTTCTCCGGCGCGGAGATGACAGCCGGTCGGCGCTCTGTAATTACCATCATGAGCGATGACGAGCCACAACTAAACCCTTCACGTCCAATCGCGTCCTACCTTGGAGTTGTTGCGGCTCAAACGCTGTCAGCTCCTTTCTTTGCGGCCTAATAATTATACGCTCTTTGCGCGACGCGGGAGTGACAGATACTAGTGAGCCCCTTTTATATATATATATATATATATATTCTCCCTCCTGATTTATTCCAAAGCCTGACTGGATGGGCTTACACGTCTCGGCTCTTAGTTTTCCTTTGAGGCGTCGGAGGCTTCGATGGATTAAGGCGGCGCAGATCGGCATCCAGTTGACTGAGTCTGTAATTGAGGGACATTATACATTTGGTAATAAGGAGAGAAAGCGAGTGTTTGTCACCATAAATATGAAATGTCCTGTCAGCTGTCAGGTCCATATATTACACCAGAAGTTTAGCTCTTTGCTTTTATTCGGAGCCACGTTCCGCCGCTCGCTCGCTCGGACAAATGATAAAGACAACGCCGCCCTTCATTAGGCCTGATGAAGCTTCCTGCCTCCCGGTGTTTCATCACAGGTAATTGGCGAGTTTATTTGCAGACGGGAGCCATGCGGGGCGCGGGATCAAATTTTTCTCCGTGCAGGTATTTATTCAGAAGACGTGATTGAGTAGGTTGTAAACACTGTTATGGATTTTACGCCGTTTTGGGCCTGGAGAATCTCAAGGGGGCCTGGAATCAAGTGAATGTTAATTAAGAAATGTTGTTAGATGTCATTTGAGAGGTAAAAAAAAATTGCTCGGTTAAAAGATACTTTTTAAGTGAGTGCAGCAAAGATTTGTATTACAGGACGACCGATATAGCTTTGCCGATATTTAGAAATCAGGGTCATACGATATATGCTGCCGATATTTTTTGGCTGATATCTGGATGTTTTTCACGTTATTTGTGTAATGAAACATCACGCTAACGACAAATGATAAAGACATTTCCTCAACTTTACAAAAACGTTTGCTCTTTCCAAATTTTTTTCAAAATAAAGGTCTTTTTTTTTTGCGCTTATCAAGTTTCTAAGTCTCTCATATTCTGTTTGTAAATCAGCATAATATATTAGTTATCAGCCGATGTTGATTGTTTAGAAAATGCCAAATATGGTGATATATCGGCCCGCTGCTATATCAGTCAAAATCAGTGAAACTTGATAACTGTAATTCCTAATAATAGTACATAGAGATTTCTGCTTGTTTGCGTCATTGCAGTGATTTTTTTCCCTCTTGTTTTTGGCTCCTCCCTCCTCAGGCGTCCGGCCGGGTGTTGCGGCGGATGGCGTCCCTCCCCTCCCGGAGCCAATCCCCCGGCTGCGGCACCGCCGGAACCGTCTCGCCGTCCCGCATCTCGCTCCGAACCTCGCAGGGCAGCACCTACGACTCGCCCATCCTCTCCGAGCCCAAACCGCTCGCCGCCGTCTTCCCCGGGACCACCATGCCGCCCTCCTGCCCCTCGCCCTCCTCCCCGACTGACGGCACGCAGGCCCTGGCCGGCGGGGGGATGGGAGGCGGAGTGGGCGGAGTGGGCGGAGGGGGCGGGGTCGGCGTGCGACTGGGCTCCACCCTCTCCCTCATTGAAGGGAGGGGCTTGACGGGGTCGCCGCTGCGCTCCGGGATGACGGCGGTGCCGCAGCACTACGGCTCCACGCTGCCCCGACAGAGCCAGACGCTGGCCTACGGCGCCGACCCGTACGGGCTGTACCAGAGGAGCGCTCTGCCCCGCCCCGACAGCCTCATAGGTCAGTGTGACGCCCCGCGGTCGGGGCACCGGGTCGCGGTCATCGAGTTTGCAAAAGTTCCTTGGGGTCCGGGCGGGTCACACACACACACTTTCACTCATTTTTAAAGTATTCTTTAACATTTCTCTGACCTTTTTCATCGCACATTTCCATAATTAACACCCCAGAAACATCATATAAAGTGATTTTGTGCCAAATAAACCAGGAAGTGTTTATTCAAGAACTTAATATTCCAGTGTTATACAATTGCATTTATACACAGTTTAAAATTAATGATATCTTGAGACGACATTAAATGTCTATTACAGTTCGATTTGGAGGTTCAAACAAACTGATATATAATATAACTGGTGCTTCAAAATAGTGAAATATACAGTCCATGCATTTGTTCAAGAAAAAACCAATAGGTTTATGTCCGTGATTCTTGCATGAGGCTCATTAGTGTAATTTCTGGCAGAAATCCTTCATGGCACACTTCTCCCACATCCTGGCAAACCATCCAATTTCCTCCTAAATATGCACTCCGCTGCCCTCTCTAGCAAATTGAGCATTTTAATGACGAGCAGTGGATTTTTTTTTTTTGGGGGGGGGGGGGGTCATTTATTACATGAGTCACCTCTAAACTTCCCAGATTGTGTCATCCGTCTAAATGCTGTTTTTTTTTTTTTTTCCCGGCGAGGGTATCGTGACGTGCCACAGCAGCAGGAGCAGCGCAGGTGAAAATGATAAAATGGCTCGGCTCCATGAAGCCGCTGCCTCGCCGTCATGCCTTGGCGCACACAAATAGAACAGAGCCGTCATTAAGCGTCGGTCACACCCGTGAGGACGACCCGCCAGCGGCGCGAGAACAATCAGATGTTTGTTTGTGGCGTATTTATTGAACCTCCTCAGAGACCTCAAACTGACCTTGAGAGAGTCAGGTTGTATTACAGTCGCCGAACACGAACAAACGCTTCCTGTGTCCGTGACACTTGATATTACAAGACGGTATAAAAAAACGCTCCCCTCAAATTGACTTTGATAAGACCACAAACCATTTTTATGTGGTTTGGCTCATTGGGAGCCCTTAGTAGTTGAGTTTTTTGGTTAAAATATATGATGGTTCAAAAGCATTTTCTTGTTACAGGCAAATGCGTTATATTGAATTTACAATACGTGAACATACCCATCTCATCTGATTACCCCATTCACGACAACCAAAGCCACGCAAAAGCCCACCAATTATATTATCAGTGATAATATATGATTACAAATTTGTCTCTATTGTGTTTGGATGACAACATAAAAAATACATAAAAGTAATGATAATAACAATGCATGTATTCAAGAAACAAATCAACATTGACAGCTCAGGTCATTAATTCTGTGTTCAGCTTGAAGCTGCTCCCCATTGTCGTGAAAACCCTCCAGATCTGACATTACATGTGGACGACACGCCAATGCAGACTGAGAGATGCAGTCGAGGGTCTTTTTTTCCCCAGCTCGTTTTGTTATTTATATTTCAGGCTGCTGTCTTTTCCTCTCAGTCAGGTGGAGAATTTTGCGCCCTGGAGGTTTGACGGATCAAATCCAACCAGGTCAAAATCTGGGCCAGAAAAACTCATGATAAGTTTCCTCCCAGCAAAAGTTTTTTTTTTCTTTTTCCCCCCAAAAAACATTTTCCTGAAGTTCTGAACACCACTTCCGCAGCTGATGTGTGTGTCAAGTGCGTTCACAGCCAGACTTGTAAATAAACAAAGCCGCGCTTGCATGGCTCCAACAGCACCCTCTCTGTTGATTTAATAACCCTTCCTTTGTCCGCAGAAAGTTGACTGAGCAGCACTGATTTAATATTGTTGTGCACAAGACTTTTTTTTTCCTTTTTTTTTTGACCGAGGAGGAACTCTGCAGAGCTCCCTGTATCTCAGCAAAGCAGCCTGAATCATTAAGTGAGGCTGCATGTTGAACAAAATAACTTTCAGGCAAAGTGCAAGCTTAGCAGGTGATGGTATCTGGCGCTCGGGCTTAGGCAGCTCATTTCATGGAGTTTGTCGTCAAATTATCTCATAGCACTGGCAGATAATGCTGCTGGGTTTGATAAAGAAATGTATTTGATGTACGCTTGGGGGAAAAAAAGCAGTGTAATCTCTGGGAAGGAGGATGTTATTTGTAGGTAAATGCTTAATTTTGTCTGTGTGGTGGTTGAATTAGCAGAAGGTGCTGCTGGGTTCACCTGCCTCTGTATTTATTCATAACATTTTACACTTGTGCCCAAATAATTCACACTAATCATGACTTTATTATTTCTTCCCTCTGACAATTGTGCGTCGCTATAGAAATGGCTCAAAGCTGTTAATTAGCCAGTTTTTGTTGGAGCACGAAAAGCAAACAAAAGCATAGGTAAGTAAAAGTTATATAAGAAGTTAGCATTTAGCATCAAAACTAGCATTTAGCATGAAAACTAGCATTGCGCATCAAAACAAGCATTTAGCGTGAAAACTAGTATTTAGCACGAAAACTAGCATTTCGCATCAAAACTGGTATTTAGTGCGAAAACTACCATTTAGTGCGTAAACTACCATTCAGCATGAAAACTATCCTTTAGTGCAAAAATGAGCATTTAGCACGAAAACTAGAATTTAGTATCAAAACTTGCATTAAGCATGAAAACAAGCATTTAGCGCGAAAAGTAGATTTTGCATGATAGCTAGCAGTTTAGAATGAGGACTAGTATTTGGTGTCAAAACTACCAATTAGCACAAAAACTACCATTAAGCATGAACGTAGTACAAAAAAACAGCATTAAGCATCGAAACTAGCATTTAGAATGAACGCTAGCATTAAGCAAGAAAACAAACATTAAGCATGAAAGCAAGTAAGTAGCATTTAGCGCAAAATATTGTCTCCCATTACATGTTCTTACTATGATATCATCAGTTAGAATATTACATTTTTTAAACTGTTTTTGCAAGTAATTAAAATGTGCCACCATTCTGGCCGCCCCATCGAAAACATTTCTGGATCGGATTGGATTTCTGCATACAAAGTTCGTCCGTGGCGAACTTGTCCCACCAGGACTTGTTGTTTCACGAGTGCCGTTTGACAAATTGCGATCCTGGCGCGTTGTTTACTTTCTGCTGGTGTTAATTTGAAGCCGTGGATGCAGAGCAGCAGGAGGAACGTGCAGCAGGGTCTCACCTCCACAAACGTTCCTCGCTGCTGAATATTAACATCCAACCCAGATGTGTTATACAGCTGATCACAGACAGCAAATGACTGATAGTGAGTGTGTGTGTGTGTGTGTGTGTGTGTGTGTGTGTGTGTGTATGTTTTGTTAATGGGCACCGGGACGAGGAGCCTCCTGACAGCATCGCCACAGATGTCTTGTTATACTTCTTGCTTTGATGAGGGATGTTGTGCATGAAGAGAGCAAGGTGTTTGATTTACCCAAGGACAGAAGATCGCAGGATTCAATAGTGCTAAAGATAAGATATTATTCATTCCACACTGAGGAAAAAGTTACTCTGTGTTCAAAACAAAGGGAAAAATACATTACACAGTCTATAACAAAAATGAAAAATATATTGCACATAAAGTTACGAGGATATGTTACTTTACGCCTATTGAAATATTGAACTAAATACCCCAAAGGTTTGTAAGAGAAAAAACAGCTGGTAAAGAAAAAGATGAAATATTTCAACTCCCACCACAATTTATGGGAGTTTAAATGTCTTTAAAAAGGAAGAAGTTCACGCTCAATGCCTTAAATTTAGCTTCCTGTTAGCGGCCGTTAGCCGCGGTGACACAGCGTTTTTCTGCTACTACACAACTTCATATTTCCACCAATTAGAAGCCATCACATGACTTATCGTAGCATTATTACATTAGAGTAAACTTTGACGTGCCTTTAGAGTTATTCTTAGCGCCGCTGTTTGCGAGCGCGGATGAAAGTCCAGGGCTCGCCGCGCAACTCAGGCTAGCACGAGTGTCACGTTACCGGGCTATAACTTGAGGCCATTTCATTAAAAATGAAATTAAAAATGAAATGACTTAACGTGATTAAACATCAGCAGTTTGCAAAAGCTTGTTTAACAATGACGGGAACAACTCACATGATCCCGGCCGACTTCAGAGCGAGTTGAAACGAGCCTCGTGTAGAAATTACATCATGGTGGCGGTTTTCATGTTTGCTCCTCTGGACGGTGTAACGTGGTGCTTTTACGTCAACACTTACTGCTGTGTTAATCGGAATGACTACTACATTCCGATTACCATCTTTTTCCGTTAACTGAAAATCTTAAAATTTAGCAATATGACATGAAGAAGCGTGTTCTGCTCTTCTTCTTCTTCTTCTTCTTCTTCTTCTTCTTCTTCTCTATATGCGGCGCGCGACCAGCTACCGTAATAACTTGTTCTAGTCTGCGCGCAACATGCTAACTCACGCTTTCTGCTTCCTACCCCGGCTACCGTAATAAGTGTTGTCTGCACGCAACTTGCTCACTCACGCTTCCTACATTTTGGCGGGAAATTTCCCCCTAGCTTGCGCACGTCAACATGGAAAGTTGGAAAGTTGCCTTAAAGAGAATATAGACTTTAGGAATCTGGTGTTCATGGAAACAAGCTATTATGATATGTTGAATTAGGCATATTCAGGTAGCAACAATATCTAATTTATTTTTTAATCTGCTTTAACAGCTTTCTATTGGTTTTGTATGAAGCTGCTTCAGTCCAAGTATACTTTCCCTAAGAGCGTGATTAGGATAAGTACATGCAGTATGCAGATGAGTTACTGCAGTTTTGCTCATATCTTGCCTCATAATGAGGCTGAGAGGTGAAGTCAGTGCGACTATAACAAGGTGGTTCGACAGAGAGCCAGTAGCTTTGGTTGACTGGTTCTGTTGCTGGGATTATTTTTGAGAATTTCAGGTGATTTGAGCGGCTGCGATGCTTCCTAGCAACACCGAGATCTTCACCTTCCAGTGTGAGATTTTTGTCGAAATGAGAAATACAGGATTTTTTTTTTCCCTCCATCACTCGAGCAGCTCCTCCCTTATGAAGTTAGCGTGCGTCTTATGAGCCTCGGCAGCGTTAACCTTGAAGCGCGAGATGATTTAATTATGATGGTAATGATGTGAACTCGACTGGTATCCCTGGAGATCCCACCTCTGACTTTGAGCCCCTGTGATTGCTTCAGACAGACGAGGCCCGGCTGAGAAACTTGAGAGGGGATTATTTCTGTCCTGCAGCCCGGGCTGCTCGGCGAGCCGGGCTTACAAACGCCTTTGAGCGTATTTTCAAACCCCCCCAAAAAAGGCAGCTTTAACACCAGATACGTTAAACATCATCTTTTTTTTCTTTTCTTCCCTCTTCCTTCGTGCGGTGTCAAATTCGTTGACCTTTCCCATGCGAGTAATCACGAATCACTGGGAAAGCCGGCGCAGGTCTCCTGCGTTAAAGTGGTGAAAGAAAGGCGCTGCTGTCGCCGCAGCGCTGCTGATGCTGCAGCGACACAGATTTATTCCTCCATCCTGCCCTCTGTCACTCCGCTAAGCCGCTCCCACTGACCCATATAGGGGTGTTTCCATCACAAAGCCTGTGGAGCATCAGCATGTGATTATCATCTGATGGCACCGGAAGGCTTTATGACACTGCGATCAGCGTGCGTCTTAATTCAGCGCGCTCTCATGGGCCGGCGTGTGTGTTTTATGCACCATTTGTCCGCCCTTGTGTGTGTGTGTGTGTGTGCGCACATGCGTTTCTGCACCTTTTGTGTTTGCATGTGTGAAGAGGATGGTGCAAGCATCTGTGTGTGTGTGTTTGAATGAGTGTGTGTAGGAGGAAGTCAGTGAACTAAATAAAAATGCCTCCTATTCTCCAGCAGTCTTTTTTTGGGTCTTTGTTTTTTTTTTTTTTTAAACCGCATCCTGCAGTGCTGCTAAGTGGCCTAATATGTCGCCTAAGACCTTATTCCCAGTTATCCTGCAGATCAAACGTAATCCCAGATTACGGAGATAAGCAATAGATGGATATACAACGTCAGGCTGTTGCTGATCAGCGGCACTTGTAGTTTAGGTGGCGAAACCTGGTGAGCAGCCAAAAACACAAACTGCAAGATTAGCTTTTGGGGTGGAATTGCTTTTAAAAAAAAGTGCAGTGTTACCGGCGGATTGTTTAGATTGTAGATGTCGCCGTCAGCAGGAGCAGCTCAGCCCGAAACAAAGGGGCCCACCTCTCAACTCACTTTAAAGGGAGAGTTCAGTTTTTATGACATGAATGAGATCCTCACCATCAGCGACTTCTCCCCCACTGCGTCCTGTGAGCGGAGTTCCAATCCGGTTTCGATCTTGCAGAAAGTGCTTCCGTTTAGCTGCTGGGGTCCCACGAATAAAGTGTTTTGCTCCAAAAAACAACGTGACCACCCGGCAGTATTTTCCTTCCATTCGTATCACTGCGCGCGCCATCTCTTGCGTCGCAGCGATCTCCTTTCGCCTCTTTTCTACAGCTGGAAAGAATTTGTGATGCAAATGGATACTCTTTTGAACGCATGGTGGCTTTTGGAGCAAAACACTTTATCCGCGTGACCCCAACACACGGAACTACTTTCTGCAACACCGAAACCGGGCCAACACGGGACACAGTGGGGGAGAAGTCACTGCTGATGAACGACACGGATGTTGAGGATCTCATACAACCTTCATATCAAAAAATCTGAACTATCCCTTTAAATTTCGCTTCAGCAGATGGTTGGGTTCTCCATGCCAAACCTTAGCCTTAGCATTAGCTTTAAACTTAGCAGCTCATTGGGCTTCCAATGCCAAACTCTAGCTTTAGCCTTCGCGGAACTCAGAAATTCCGACTTCCGAGTACAAATGGAACGCACCATTAGCCTTAGCATTAGCTTTAAACTTAGCACCTCATAGGTCTCTCCATGCCAAACCTTAGCCTTAGCATTAGCTTTCAATTTAGCAGCTAGTGGGGTTGCGCATTCAAAAGCTAATGTTTACTGTTGGCTTCCGCTTCTCTTTATTAGAACTTTGTTTGGTTTTTGGTTGGAACAGACTTCCTAGAGTCAAAGCAGAGCTAGCATGAACCATTGGTTGGGCTGACCACCAAAGAAGAGAACAAGAAAGCTCAGATATCAACAAACTTTTGCGATTGTAACTTCAGTAAGCGCTCTGGACGGCAATACTCCCCTACTCCTTTGCATAGATAGCTGTTTCATTCTGAATGAAGGTATGAATTATCTTATAGCGCACGTTTAGAAATGAGTGTCACTAATGTGATGTAGCAGAAACACAAAGAATTACATCTGTGTGATCTAAAATGGTTAGAAAGGCATTTTTCCATTTGAATCGCAGCACCACTGTTCAAATCTTTATCCATCCCCATGGCGTGTGATGACAGCGGCCCTTTAAATGACCAAAACATCCCCTCGCATGAAGAGCTGCTTGTGCATCATATGAAATAACAATCATTTTTTGCCCTCAGTCACAGCCGGCGTGTCGATGAAGGCGCGCTGGAGTTAATCTAAGATGTCACGCATGCATGTGGTGTCTTAAGCAGCCCTCTAATTTGAGCGTCAGTCGTCCCTCACTGCCAAAGAGCCCTTGAAGATTTTTTTTTTGTGGTTCGGATTTAACGAGATTGTGTCACAGGAGCAAATTTTGTTCCATATGGGAGTTTCTTTTAGGGAAAAAAAAAGGGCTTATTCGCTGAGGAATTTGTGGAAATGGAGGGACGGGAACTACAGAGGCAAACGGCTCCTTCATCAGCAGCTCGCAGTGCAAATTGTGTGCTTCAGCTGTTGGACTTATCCACTCCGGCTGCCCCCCTCTCGCCCTCCAGCCTCCTTATAATTGGAGCGCTCTTTGAACTGATCTGCTCTGAGATTGGAGGATGGGGGGAAAAATCCCCCCTCTCTGCTCGGCTTGTTTGACTTGCTGATGACGGTCCCCGCAGCAGACTCGGGCGCCGACCAAAGTCCTCACGTGTTGTTTTTTTCAGAAGCACAACAACAGTTGGAGTGAGTCGGCGTGATGAAATAACAGGATCTGGTGCCGACTCGAACCCGCTCGGCCTCAGCAGGAGACGTCTTTCTATATTTTCCTTTTTAAATGTTGTCATTGACAGATGACAAACATTGGTTAAAAGAAATTGTTTTGACAGAAAAAAAAAAAAATTCAAACATGGTGCTTCTCAAACTTTTTTCAGTGATGTATCCCCCCTTGTTACATATTTGTAAGTACCACCTTACCAACATAAAATTACCAAGGAGCAAAAAATTACCTAATTTAACCTAATATATTACTGACTCTAATGTGAGGATTCAAATGAATGTAGTGAAATCGGCCAAAATATAAAACACTGATCTTGGAAAAGTCTCTCTGCAACTATTAAACAAATGTTTAAAGAGATAATAATGGAGATGTTTATTTTATGAACTTTCATTTATATTCTATTAGATTATTTAGTTAAATATTGTTACAAAAAAATGTAATGAGTATTGATTAATAATAATAATTGCCTTCACATAATAGACTCTGGCAATACAAATTAACATTGATTAACGGTAATGCGAAGAAATATCTTTTTAAATCAAAATGCGTTGCCACATAATGACAAAAATGTGCCTCTTTTCGTTCTTGAATATCTCCATTGTAGCTACATGGTCAATAAAAGGACCACAACCAGATGTCAACCTCAGAGAAAACTCAATTTCAGACAAACATGAGCTTTTTGACCCATGGAGAGATTTACATTTTTTTGAAGGGCTTTGAAATGTTCCAAAAATGACTGTTACTTCAAACCATGTTACGACCGAAACGTGTGTGTCATGTTTGCCGGCGGGATGTGACATTATTACATCAGCATCACTTGCATCAGGATATATTTTGGGGAGTTCAGAGAAAAGATGTTCCGTGTGCTTTATAAAGACTGGAGTTTTTTAAACTTCAACCCAGTTTGGCCTCTGAGGCTCGCGCTCACCCGACACTCGATCTAAATTGATCGCTTGTTTGCTGCTGAGATATTTTTACTGGCCTCAGGTTAGACTCTTATGTAAAACATTTGGTTTTTGGTCACATTGTGGAAAGCATCTTCACAAATATCTTCCGCCTGCAGGAGGAGGCACCTTGTAGCTCCACTCTATAAAAAAAGTAAATATTTGCACGGAAATCATGAGTTGGAGAGAAACCACAGATGGTTTTTGGGTTTAGTTTGGAGTCGAACAAACTGGTTGCGCAGCTTTACGTCCACTTCAGACCAAGAGACGTCTTCAGATCCCTTTGAGAGACATTTTCTGAGGGGTTTTTTTTCTCCCAAACATCAACTGAATCATTTTTGCTTCAGTCTTCTGGTGCCATCCAGTGATTCTGACGCTGTTTCTCTCATCTTTGAGTGGAACAGACGGCCTCATGGCGATGCTGGATCACATCGATGACATGTCTTTGTTCTGTCATTGCAGAACACTTGTTTTTAATCCAAGACAAGACAAACATGGACCGAGGATGAGTGATGGGAGGATGTAGAAGATGTGGAAACTCAGTCACTCTTTCCCACATGGATTTAGGGATAGACGGATACTGTAATCATCTCCGAAGGGAAATTCAGGTGTAACAAAGCCACTAACAGATAGGCATCAATGATTAAGATAAAGCCACATTATTAGTTTGTTGCAACAGGAAGCGTTTTGTTGTTGTATTTGTTGCACCATCAATGATTCCGGCGTTATCTTCGCTCCCGCAGGCCTCCACAGCTCGTACGCTGGTCACGCAGGGCAGATCGACCCCGAGCTGAGGGCGGCGTTGTCCCCGGACTGCCACATGACGCCGGTTTTCGACGAACACTCCTTCCACAGTCCGCTGTACCACAGCCCCTCCCACGACCCCCAAGGCTCCCTCTACAGGACAAGCACAGGTAACGCAGCCCCCTGGGTTCATCTATGAGTTAACATGAAGGGTCTTTACAGTGTGCATTAATGAGCACTACCTTATGCAGTATTAAGCATGAAGTAACCACTAATTAGCTCTTAACTTCTGTCTTGAATAAACATGGGGTACTTAAGTTGTTAGTGGACTCATTATATGTGTTGGCTGGCTGGTTGGTTGGTTGGTTGGTTGGATGGATGGAGTGATGGCTGGATGGATGGATGGATGGATTGGATTGTGGTTTGTTTGGTTGGTTGGTTGGTCGGATGATTGATGGGAGGGTGGGTTGGTTGGTTGGTTGGTGGATGGATGGAGTGATGGCTGGACGGATGATTGATGGGTGGAATGAATTATGGATGGGTGGGTTGGTTTGTTGTTTGGATGGATTGATTGATGGCTGGATTAATTGATTGATTGATTGCTTGAGTGTTTTCCATTTTAGGGAGACATTTGCTTATGTTACTGATGGTTGGGTGGGTTGGTTGGTTGGTGGATGGATGGAGTGATGATTGGATGGATGGCTGGATGGATGGACTGGATTATTGTTTGTTTGGTTGGTTGGTTGATGGAATGATGGCTGGTTTGAATGACGTATTGGTGGTTTGGTTTGTTGTTGGGATGGATTGATTGATTGATTGATGGCTGGATTGATTGATTGATTGATTGATTTCCATTTTAGGGAAACAGTTGCTTAGGTTATTGATGGTTGGGTGGGTTGATTGGATGGTGGAGGGATGGAATGATGTTTGGATGGATGGATGGATGGATTGACTGACTGTTTTCCATCTTAGGGAGACAGTTGCTTATGTTATAGATTCCGTCTTAACTGTCCCACATCATTTCAACAGCACAGTTTGACTCATATTTTGACAGTGTGAAAATCATCTGTTGTTTCTCCCCTCCCCTTGACCTGGTCAATGCGTATAAGCTACTGTCAATTAGTGTACCCTTGTTGTAAAGTGTTACCATAAAAGCTTAGAGTTTTGATAGACAGCCTCCTTGCACTGCATGAATGTGACCTTAAATCCAAGGCCGCCCACTTTGGAACAGAGCAGGAGTTTTTGGACATATTTCAAGTAACTCAGCATATTCTCTCTTATTAGTTTGAACTGATTTATTATCAGCAGCAAGCGCAAATTACCCAAGTGTTGGCGGGTTTTTTGGGGGGTGGGGGGGGTTTGCAGTGTCTCCCCGCAGGAGCTCCAGTCTCCAGGTTGAGAAACGAGTCCTCACATTGAAGGATTATTGCGCTACAAAAAAAAATAAAAAATCTGTGGCGGAAATCAGGGTTTACAGGCACAGGAACTGTTGTTATTATCCCTCCCTGAAGTCAAGACTTAATTAGACTGAAACCTTTCATGTAGTCTGCAACGTCTTAATTGAAGTCTTTGCCGAATGATTTAAAGCTGAAAGCTCTGCGGAATGCTATCGCGCCTGCTGCGTTTTTTTTAGATTGAAGAGCGAGAGTGGGTTTAATTCCGCCGTTGTTGTGTACGACTTTGTGTGTATCTGTCTTGTTTTGATGCCCGTGCAAAACCCGGCCGGTGTTTTTTCACCAGGTATGGGGACCCTCCCCCGGACCACAAGCCATTGCGGCACGCTGCCGTACCAAAGAAGCAGCTACGGGCTGAGCACCGCCGCGCTCTACGTCGACTCCTACAGGGAGCCCGTCTTCTCCCACAGGCACTCTGGACTGGTGGAGCGCGTCACCACACGGACGCCGTCCATTGAGAGCATCCACAAGGACCCCAGGTGCCCCCCACACACACATACTATCCATTAACCACAGGGGATATGGTCAGGGTGGATGTCCAATATGTCTTAAAGTACTTGCGTAAAGGTCTTACAACGGTCTTGAATATAGCTGTGTTGGGTATGAGGTTGCGCTGGCCACACACTAGAGGATTTTCTAATCTCAATGGCTTTTAAAACCTGTGAGACCATGGATATAAGGATGACTTTACCCCCTATTCCAGTGTTAAAGTCCCCTGAACACACACAGCTGCCGTTTGTAGTACGGACTTCGCAAGAGGTGACTGCACAGATTTTTGCTTGAACAAACATGAACTCTGAACAAATTGAATACAAATATAGATTGGTCAGAGGCAGCCTGGCCAGGAGTCTGGAAAGTAGATTGAATGTTTCCGTGGGTCAATTGGCTCTACAGGCAAAAACACACTCTACAACGCAAGTGGGTCGTAGATTGGTTTCCAAGACTGATAACTGAGGCCATCAAAGAGAGTCTGTAGAAGAGTTGAGCCTGATGGACGCAACTCAATCCCATCATGTAAAGGATGCTGGGAGTACAGTCCCTCATTTGGTGCCTTTGGTGAAGGCCATCTAGAGGGACACCAGTGATCCTGCAGTAGTGTGGAATGAATTCTAAAAATGATTTCTCCATCTCAGGGAGTTTGCCTGGCGTGACCCCGAGCTGCCGGAGGTCATCCACATGCTGCAGCATCACTTCCCCTCCGTGCAGGCCAACGCCGCCGCCTATTTGCAGCACCTGTGTTACGGAGACAACAGGGTCAAGGTGGAGGTAAGGGGACGATAACACATCCAATGAACAAAGCCAGACCACTAAAGACGAGAAGCGGTCTTCTGAAGTACTGTGTTTTTTTCATCCCTTTTTGAAGTGTTATCACATTTTTCTAAGAGATCTGTAGCAAATCATAAGACTGTTTTGGACCGTGGAGGACCAAGTCAACACCTCCAGTACTTGAGTCAAAGTGTAGAAGGTCCAATGTTCCTCCACTACAAGTGAAAGTTGCTTAAGTTAAAGTACAGGAGTACTTAAAGTGAAACTGAACAATGAAGTACAAGAAGACCCAATTCTCTTGTCGAAGCTAAAGAAGGAAAGTCTGATTGAAGAAGCAGCATTTACTTGTAGTAGGTGAGTGTCCAAGTACAAGTAGTCAAGACCACACAAACTGAGACCAGGACTTTACCAAGACCATTGGGCACCAAGACCTATACAAGACCAAGGTAGAGACCTTATCCTAAATGCACTCAGTCCAGGGCAGAGCCAAGACCTCGTAGAAATACCTTTAAGTCCGAGTCGAGGCCAGTCCTAAGACCAAGACCAGTCTCCAGTACTACAACACTACGGCCCAACACTGGTTTCGCACGCAAAAGGTCTCAACACTCTTAAGTGTATTTTTCTTTCACAACTGAAGA
>CAESWR010002565.1:625-11242 GCA_903171835.1 Mullus surmuletus | reverse complement strand
GTGAACTTGTGTTGCAGATACTCCATGAAGGTGGTGAAAGCTGCGGCTCAGGTGTTGAACACGTTGTGGCAGTACCGGGAGCTGCGGAGCCTCTACAAACAGGTGCGTCTCCGCAGAGCATCAACACTCAAATTAGGGGTGTCCCGATCCAATATCCTGATATCGGATATCGGTCCGATATCAGCAAAAAAAAACGAGTGTCGGATTATATCAGCCTTCATCTAAAATCTCCAATACAAACACTCTGATTCAAGCACTCCGCTCCGCACTTTTGTTTATATTGAATTAATTGAGGTTATTTTCCTTCTAAGTTATTTATCTATTTCATTCAATTATAGATTATTCTTCTGTCTAAGGTTAAAATGTATGCAAGTCATTGATCAATAATCAATGGGTCAGTTTTTCTCATAGCTACTGTTGCTGACTATTGATCTCTGTTTGAGTAATATCACTTGATCAAGCCTTTTCTAACATTCCATACTACAAAATAAGTCATAAAAGTAGGTATGATTCGTGCTGAAATCATATCGGATTGATATCGATATCAGCCAATACTCAAGGCTGCAATAGCGGTATTGGAAGTGAAAAGGTTGTATCTGGACACCCCGAAACCAAACCCCAAACCCTCTGACGTGAGCTCTGCCCGCTGCAGGACGGCTGGAACTACACCCACTTCATCACGCCCGTCTCCACTCTGGAGCGCGACCGCTACCGCTCGCAGCCCACCCTGCCCACCAGCCCGCTGCAGATGTCCCCCGTCATCCAATCAGGTGAGAGAGCCGGCAAGCGAGAGTCGGCCCGGCACCTGGTCCTGGAAAAGGTCCTGGAAATTTTTTAAAATTTTTTTCCCTCCCTTCAGGTGGTAGCGCCACGTCCTCGCCGGCGATGCTCGGGATCAGAAGGCACAGCTCCAACTACCAGAGGGCGCAGTCATCTATGCAACTCGACACGTATTACGGAGACAACAGTTTACACAAACGGCAGTACACAGGTTTGCAGATACTAACTCAGTGGTTCCCAAATCAAAAAGTACTGTTGGTTCCTTATAAAAAAAAAGGGTTCTCAATTGTCCCTCAGAACGAAAAACGTCCCCTCCCGAAAAAATGCTGTAAAAATAACTATATTAGTTGGTTTTTTTTCCACTTCAAATTAGTCTTTTTAATCAACTTTAGCCAGAAATATATATATATCAAATATGAATTATTTGGGGGGTATTCTAACCCTCTAAATGCCAGTATGTTGACGTAACTCCACAGTATCTTAATCAGAAAAAAATACAAAAACTCAATTCAAGTAGGATTAAATTGTTATTATTATTAGAGACTCTGATGGTCAATGATTAGCAGCAACATTGAATTTGAGGCATTCTTATTTTTACTGCAGTGACAGATTTTTATTTCAAACTCTCTCATTAGTTCCTGGGGACAAAAAGACTTCCAAAAGACTGCTGTAGAATATCATATATTAATATTTTTTCCAACTTTAAATGTGTCAGTCTTGTTAATCAGCTTCAGCCTAAAAGATACATATCAAGTATTAAATCATTTTTAGGAATTTTGACCCTCTAAATGGTGAAAAAGAACTCTTAAGGGTTAACTCAATGGTTCCCAAATTAAAGTACTGCTGGTACTTGAGTTGCCTTTAGCAGTACACGGTTAATCCCTGCCTTTTCCACACTTTAATACACTGTGAAAATACTACTATGATTGAAAACAGCCTATGTATGAATTGAATATGGTCGGCCTCTGCTGCTGTGTTGTAGTATTGGTCACTCTGGTGGTACTTGGAGACCTTCAGAGGTGGTACACGGTCTGAGAAGTGACTGCCTTCACCCATTGATCCACATGGTAAACTGTCAATAACACACTTTATTTATGTCCTGTAGGGTCAGAGAAGAAAACCCCATACTTCATCGGCACATACTCCTCCCAGTCCGGAGAGGATCTGAGAAGGTCCCAGGTGAGAATGGACCGCCTGTTCACTTCATGTTATTTATGTGGCTTCAGCTCCCCTGGGGACAAAAACGTCCACCTATGGGGCCGCCATTTGTTTTAAGCAGTTTTCACCTTTGACTCACATTTCAAGATTAAAACCCTTCCAAGCCAATTGTTATGTCTGCAAACACACATCATTTCTCTGTTGCCAAACTGGCCTGGAAAGGTCAAAATCTGGAAACCAGTGGCAGGAGCGGCTTTGACATGTTTAGCTAAGACCTACAATGGAAAAATAACCCCCCCCCCCTCCCATGTTGCTCATTCCACGAATGCACGGTCCTTGTACTTTATTGTTAAGTGGGCTAATCAGGCTTTCCAATGGTATAAAACCCAACACCAATTGGTATTATTGAAGGGGAGAAATGATTGAGTGATATAACGTTTGAAGTTGGCGAAAAAAATGTTCAGGGGTCAACAAAGAGAAGGAGTAGCCCACGCTCGGCAGACCCAACAATCCCAGAAGGGCAAACTCCCTTTAATGGCAGACGCCGAAGCATGGCTCAGGGTGGGCGGGGTCTTGAACAGGTGAATAAAACCCTGCTGCTGTGTTTCCACCCTCCAGCACCCGGAGCCATTCTACGACGAACCCGACAGGAAGAACTACAACAACTACAGAATGTACCTGTCGTCCCCGCAAGGCTACGGCGAGGAGCAGTACGAGGACGAGCCGGCCCACCTGACCCCCTCCTCCCCCGACGGCTACACCAGCCAGTCGCTGCGCTTCAAAGCCAACACCAACTACGTGGACTTCTACTCCACCACGCGGAGGCCTTCCAACCGCGCCAACAAGTTCACCGGCTCGCCCGACTCCTGGGTGTAGGAGCCCCCCGCTGGTGTTGGTGTGTGTGTGAGACAGCTGGGGGGTGGGGTTGGGGGTGGGGGGGGGGTGATGCATGAGAATGTGTATGTGTGTGCCTCTGTGTTGAAACTGTACCGACAGAGCAGGGCTCGGTTTCCTACGTGCAGCTTTTGACTAAGTCAGCTCATCGTGCCGGCGTTCCCCCCTTTGGCCGGGTGGTCACTTTCGGTGAACGTGGTCCAGATGTGGTGCAGATGCAGATTCGCCATTGTCATGATTATTGTTTACCAGGTTGGTGTATATGTGTCCCACAAACCATAATTGGAAGGTCAGCGTCAACTGACCCACCAACTAGGGGTCTCCCTTTATCGTATATCGGTCCAATATCAGCAAAAAAAACCAGAGTATCGGATTATATCGGCCTGCATCTAAAATCTCCAATACAAGCAGTCCATTCCACTGACTCCACTCCAGCACTTCCAGTGGTTATTTTGCACTTTACAAATCTTTTTTTTTGTTTTTATTGGAATTATTGACGTCATTTTTTAGTGTCTTCTAATTTATTTTTTCTAGAATATTCTTATGTTTAAGGTTCAAATGTATGTAAGTCATTGGTTAACAATCAATGGGTCAGTTTGTCTCATAGCTACTGTTGCTGACTATTGTTCTCTCAGTAATATCACTTGATCAAGCCTTTTCTAACATTGCATACGACAAAATAGGTATGGGATCGATATTGGTATCGGCCAATAATCAAGGATTGGAAGTGAAAAATGTTGTATCGGGACACACCTGGTAACAACCAACCGTATGAACAGCATGACAACATCAAACTCTCTGACCAAAATATTTTACCAAAAATGTTTCAAATGCAGAGAAAATTTTACCAGCTACTAAAATGTTTTAGTAGTAAAACTAGTTCAGCTTTTATTTTGATGGAATTGGGCTTCGTAAATAAGATGGTAATGGTCATATCTGCGCATCCACCACATCTAGAGTACGTCACCAGTGGCAACATGGCCGACGGTTAGACTGGAAGAACAGAACATACAGTCATCCTTTAGTTGGTCCATATTGGCATCTTTCTTCACACACACACACGCACAAACACACACACACACGCACTCCCAAAGTCAAAATACCTTGTATACCTTGTATATCTGTCTAAACTCTAATATGTTAGACACAACACACAACAATCACCCAGAAAGTGTAGAGATGCAATTTTTATCTCTGCGAGCGTTTTCAGACTGTGTCAGGGATGCACATTTTCACGTTTTCTTTCTTTCTTTATACTGATTTATTTATTTTCCCCCAACGACAGCTTGTAATCGGACAGTGTGGAGGGGACGCACGCTCGCGGTCCAAATCCTTATTGGTTGAAATGTGCATTCCTATCCTGTACGTCGATGGTCATCTTTGTCCGACCACGTTCATCGAAAACACTTAATCAAATGATGATGATAGACATTGTGGGTTTGAATAATCAGCGTATAAACTTTGGAAGCTAATATGAAGCTAACCCCTCAGATATCGAGATTTACTTCCAGTGTCAAATGTGAAAGTTGGTGAACAAAATATCTCCTCTCTCAGTTTTTTGGTGTTAAAGCATAATTCTGGTATTTTTTTAATCAATTTCCTCTTTTCAAACGTGTGTTTGGGTGGAAATTATGACTAAGGAAGGTGGATTTCAGTATTGGACAAAGAATGCTTTAAGATGTTGCTAAAATTGGATGCGATTGTGGTGAAATGGGGCAAAAATGTGCATGTTTTTGTCAACCGGTTGCTCGTTCAAGTGTTCTTCCGCAGTATTGGAAAGGTATTTGTCAATTTCAAACATCTGGGCCCCCCCGAAAAAAAAAAGATGCGGAAAAAATACAGTAATCATCCTTTAAAAATGAAAGCTCGGACAATGAAAAATGTAGAAAAATCACAAAGTCGTCAACGCATGAGCGGAAGTTCAACCTGCGCGTGTGACGTCGGCGCCGCTGGAAGTGAACAGCACAAAGACGGGCCGAGTCAAAAGGTGCTTTTTAAAAAGAGAAAAAAGAAAAACAAGAAAACCCCAGCCCTGACTTTGTTGTTTACCAGAGTGTGTTTGTGAACGTCCAACTGATTTCATTTTTCTCTGCCGTAAAAGTGTGCAGTGTGTCGGCTTTAGAGCATAAATATCGTCCCGCCAGCATCATCTCGAACAGGAGAAGGAGAAGAAGATTAAAAAAAAAAAAGAAAGCGGAAAATCTTACGGGAAAACACACCTGGGACAAATACTATTTACAGCTCCTCTTTGACCACGGCAAGATGGGATTAACCACTCTAAGTTCCACAACTGGATTTAGACATCACCAAAAAAAACCAAACAAACCGACTTTTAAATATTATTTGGCCCAGGTTGGAGGAGCAGAAACTAACCGATGAGCGTCGCCTCTCGGGAACCTTTAAAGACTCAGAGAATCGGGGTTCAATCCCCTCGCTTTTCTGTCTGTTGGCCAAAAGTGCAGTATATCATAAAGTATGTGAAATATGTGGAGAAAAAAACAATGTGAAAATCTATTTGTACAGACACAATGGTTTATCCGTCCTGTTGCATTGTTGTATTCAATATGTAGAACTTTATATGTGACCGTGTGACGAAGATTTTTTCTATTATTTATTGGTTATTATTTTTATTGATTTTATCGTGACCTGACCAAAATACCCCCATCTGTCTGTTCTGTCCCAAACTGATGATAATGTGCAATGTTACAGAGGGAAATATATGTATAGGGATTAAAGACTATATCATGAACCACCGCGCGCGTCTTCCTTTGACACACCACCAAAAACATATAAAGTTAAATAGATATATATTTATTAGCTTTAATTGCATCGGTTGTGGGTATATTACGAGATATGATGTCACAGCCAAAACAAAAACCAAAAAAGAAGAAAGAAACCCCAAAAAACCAACTGAAAATGTACATCATGAGGTATGTACGAATCCGTTTGTCCTCCATGCCGAGCTCTAGTCCATGCAGGCACATTCAGTTAATCGCCAAAGAGACAAATGAAGTTGTCTTTGGGAACCGCCGGCCCCCCTCCCCTCCCCCCGGCTTTGCAAAAAAAACAAACATCTTGCATTATTAATAAATAAATAAATAAAGGATCTCTTTCCACTGAGATAATCACGTACATTCAAAAACATGCTCGGGCCCGAAGAGAAGAAGGACAGACGTTTCGCGCAGCTCCGATCAGCGAGTAAAGGGGGCGTCAGTGATTGCTGATTTGAGGTTTCCGGACAAAGGGGAGTTTTAGCAGAAGTGTGTGTTGGTGTTCCTGAAGGCACAAGGTGTGACTGAAAACCAGATTTGAGGCCGAGAGAAGAAGATGATTGTTGTCTCGTCGCTCTGACTGGCAGATCAGAGTTTTGTAGACGAGTACGGAACGTTACAAGATCTCTGCTCTCGGCGGCGGGGGGGAAGAAAAATCAAAGAACCGATTTTCAGAAAAGAAAAAGTTGAAAAAAAACTCCCTCTTGTTATTTATAATTCACAGAACGAGACAGTTGAGCTGCTTTCTCTGTTGAGGGAACATCTGACTGTCTGATCGGCGTCCCTGCAGCATAACAGTGCAACTATGCTAATGTGAGGATTTTTGTTGTTTTTTTCTGGCAGAAAGCTTTCGTGGCGAACTACTCCCACAGGCATAAGACCCTATAAACAACAGCTTATTCATGAGATTCCATAAATTCACGTCGACTCCAAACTGAACAGGACTTTCTGGGCGCTGTGATGCTTTCTGAGTATCCTCTGCATCCCCCCCCCAAAAAAAACAAAAAAAAAGAATTAGTTAATTAAAAAACTGCAACATCAGCTGTTTGTACAGAAATGGGAACAATCACACAAACAACACGAGGCAGTATGAGATTTCTGCAAGCAGTTTGATTTCCAGATGGCCCACGGCGGGAGCTGCTATCACCTGCGTCGGCATCACAATTGCTGGTTTAAGATAAATGAATACATAAATAAATAAATAAATCTGCAGGTCCACTTGTTATATCTGGCTTGTCAAGCATCGCAAAATCATAAACAAAGTCAGTCGCATTCTGAACCCGTGACACTGATTCTCCTCATTCAGTCGTTATCCTTTAAAAACCATCTCAGGGCCTCACTTATGGACGTTACAATCGGTTCTATAATTCTCGATACAAATGAAGAAAGCAGGAGAATCGCATAAAATTCCTGGATTTTTTTTTTTTTTTCCTCTTCTCTCTTCCAGCAAAATTTAAAGTCGAGCATTTTGTAAATGAGGCCTCTGATATCTACATTCAGCAAACGAGTCATGTTCACATTTCAGTATGTACACCAAGATGCTTCTCCGAGCAGTGACAGTCTGTGGTGATGTCCTCCGATGGGAGGGGCGGGGCTTGTGGTTCCAGGTGGGCATGCGGTGAGTAGTTCATGGTCCTTCTGGAAGGACAGGATTACAAACGTATCAATACAAAATTTTGCCATTAAATATATGATGTATTACATTGACATATACAAAAGTTTGTCTAGAGGGACTAATAGATAACAGTGTATGACATTGTTGCCCAAAGTTTTTTACACACTGCAGCTTTAATATCGGAAAGTGGAAACATAGTGATGCGATGGACAGGCATCTTTGGTATGAAAACCCTGCATCAGTCCGTGCTGACGTGTACTCACAGGGTTAGCTTGCTGCTGCTGCTTCAGTTGTTATGGGTGTAGGCGCCTCCGGCTCTGATGGAGCTGCTGATGGGGGATGAGAGTGGGTGGTGGCCCGGCCGGATGGGCTTAGCTGAGACAGAAAAAAAACAACAAAAAAACACGTTCAGGTGTCATTTTAGCTTTTGTTTCTTTCACTTTTCAACCTTTCGTTGCGGGTGCATTGCTTTTCAGCTCACCGATCTGCGCCGAGTAGCCCCTCCTGGCCATGTTCTTGGCCCGCACCGCCTCTTTGATGCGGTCCACCTCCTGCTGGTAGCGTTTGCGGTCCCTCATGGCGTTCTCCTTGGCCTCCTTGAGGGCGTTCTCCAGGGCCTTGACCCTCTCGGCCGTGGCCCGCAGGCGTTTCTCCAGCTTGGGCAGCTCGCAGCGAAGGTCCGCGTTGTCTCGGACCAGCTGCCGGGACGAAGCACAAACACAAGGATGATTTTTTTACAAACGTGGTGCTTACATGCATGTCCACATCGTTGCATTCTCTTTGTTTTACCTGCTTGTGGACCTTGGTGAGCTGCTCCAAGTTGTTCTCCAAGAAGGAGATCTTCTGCTTCTGAGCGACGTTGCCGAGACCCTCCTCACAGTCGAGCTCTGCACTCTGAAACCAGGCGGAAAAGGGGAAGTGAGCATCAAAGAGATCCCATAAACCATCTCAGCAATCGTGTGTGAGAGTATCTGCCTCCACGGTGGGCCAAGTACCTTCTTCACCCGCGTGGTGAGGTCCTGCACAAAGAGTTTGCGGAGGTTGTGCAGCGTCTGGAGCTCCTTGGCCTGGGAGAGCAGAATGAAAACACAATCTTTTAGATTAAAAAGTAGTGAAGTGTCAAGAGAATCCAGCAGAGAGGAGGTGGTTCACAGGGTTTCTTTAGAAATGATCTAACTGCTGACATTTCACTGAAGACCAAAAAGAACAATGGTGTTTTCATGTTGCCTGTCCACTGGGACCTCATGGAAACTTCTAAAATGTCACCTGCCATCTCGTCGACTCTTTTAGAGCTTCAGACGATTGAATTATTCAGGAATTCAACACACTTGCTGCCGAGCTGCCTGCTATACATCACCACTTTGGAGATGTGGTTGATCGATCTGTAGGCAGCTTGATTGATCTGTAGATTGATCTGTAGTTAAATAGGTAGATTGATTGATCTGTAGGTAGGTAGGTAGGTAGGTAGATAGGTAGGTAGGTAGGTAAGTAGGTAGGTAGGTAGGTTGATTAATCGTAGGCAGGTTGATGGATCTGTAGGTAGCTAGGTAGGAAGGTAAGTTGGTGGATCTGTAGGTAGCTAGGTAGGAAGGTAAGTTGGTGGATCTGTAGGTAGCTAGGTAGGAAGGTAAGTTGGTGGATCTGTAGGTAGCTAGGTAGGTAGGAGTTGAGGAAGCAGACTCACCACGGTCTCCTCCAGACCCTTCAGGTCCTCTCTAGCTTGCTCCTGCTGGTCGTTGAGCAGCCTGACAGCAGAGACACGCCATTATTCTGATGTTTCGCACTAGAGGCTCCCTTTGAATCGCGTTTGACGGCAAAGAGACGCCAACGCTCGCGGGCGCTTACATGAGTTTCTGCAGCTTGGTGTCCTTCTCCTGCTCCTCGGCCTTCACCTTCTCGTAGTCGGACATGAGGCGGTTCTGCTCCAGCAGCAGCCCCTGGTTCAGACTGGGAGAGAGACGGACCAGCGTGAGTTAGCTGAGTGGGACGACCGGCGAAGCGTTAGCGGCTCTGGGACGCACTCGCTCAGCTCGTCCAGCATCCTCTGCTTGTCTTCGATTTCGTCTCGGAGGCGGCTGAGCTGCTTCTGATGAGCCTCCCTGTGGTTCTCCAGCTGCTCCTCTAGTGACTTCTGCAACATTACCAAAAAATTCCAGATGTGAACCAACGGTACAGCTGTTTGCCCCGCCCCCCTCCCTGCCGTCCCGTCTCCTCACCTTGATGCCCTCCTCGCCGTCCAGTCTGCTGATGTCTTCCTTCTCCTTCTCCTCTCGCGACACCTCGTGCATTTTCTCTGGTAACACACACACGTTACTTCATTACACACCCACACACACACACACACACACACACACCGCCCCTCTCTCTCCGTGTGGTCACTGACCCTGAGCCTGGAACTTGGCGAGCTCTTCTGTCAGAGCATCCTGACTCTCCTCCAGCTGCCTCTTCTTCTGCTCCATGTTCTGCATGTAGTCAGTCAAAGACTTGATCTTGGCCTGGTGCTGTGGACACGGACACACACACACACACACACACACACACACTTAAACACTTGAACACTTTCTGGTCGGCTCACAACAATGTTATTGGATAATAAAGCTGCAGGGTGTAATATTGTGTTTGTGTTTGCAGACTGGTACGTAGGTAGGTAGGTTAATAGGTAGGATTGATCTGTAGGTAGGTAGGCTGGTTGTTCGTACGTATGTATGTATGTATGTATGTATGTAGGTAAGTAGGTTGGTTCATTGTAGTCAGGTAGGTACGTGTTCCTTCAAGGTTCCTAAGTGTGTGTGTGACACACTGCAATGCCTGCTCAAAGCTCTAATTTTACAAAATTTTACACTAGATTTGCTTATGTAACAATGAAAACACAGTAAATCAAATGGCTCAAATTTTATGACACCTTGGAGCTTTGAGCTGGTTTTTTTTGCCTTCTTGATGGTTACCTGGGAGATGAGCAGTTGACAGGATGCCAGCTCCTTTTCATTGGCCTGGATCTTGCGGTGGGCGTCGGCCTGAGCGCTCTCCAGCTGCTTGCTGCGGTTGACCAGAGACTTAACCTCTGACTTCATCTTGCTGATGTAGAGACGAGCGACGGTGAACTCCTCCTCCACCGCCGAGCCGTTCCCCTTCGTCTCGGAGGACTGGAGCGGGAGACAGGGAATGATGCAATCTGACCATCACAGCTCGTGGATGTGGATGTGTGTGTGTGTGTGTGTACTCGCTTATGTCCACATTGGGGTCACACACTCGACTTAAGACCAGTTGATAGGGGACGGCATGTTGGGGACAATTGGGGACAAAGTCCATGTTGCAAGCTAGGGTTAGGGTTAGGGTTTCTAAACCCTAATTTGCCTCCAGCTAGGGTTAGGGTTAGAGAACGGAAGGTCATAGAGACAT